>BPTQ01000008.1:138781797-138813220 GCA_019973895.1 Chrysanthemum seticuspe
TTTTTTTAATATGAAAAATATAAAAATAAGCGAAAATTGAGCGCAAACTCCCCCACACTTAAAATTTTGCTTGCCCTCAAGCAAATCTAGAAATTAAGAAAAATAAAACCCACATGGTGCATGAAATATGATTAGAAAAATGTGATGCAAATCTACCAAGTACAAGTACAAGATATGATTCATCGTTTTAAGCTTTAAGTGGTGAAAAAAACGAGATGTTTGACAATACCCTATAGATTTTCTCGCTTGATAACATGGCTAAGCACCTCACGAAAAACAACGTATGTATAATTCACTCAACACTCATTTTATTTAGTGATGGATAGTATTAAGGAATAGTGCACTCATATTGCTCAGTCATGATCTAAATATTACCATAGGCTTGTACAAGAAACAAAACTCCACCGACGTGGCGTAAGCACCAAGTGTAAACATCTAAAGAGGGCTTTTATTCGGGTTATAACGATAGGCTTAGGGTTTAACATGCTTATGTTCAAACATTACATACAAGAATATAATAGATCGCTGGCGCGAATTCTTGATTAAGTCAAACAACGGATGGTCACTAGAGTATACCTCGGATCGCTGGCACGTTATTCGCATAACGGATGGTCACCAAAAATATGCACTAGATCGCTGGCACGTCATTCGATCCTTCAAGAACCGGATGGTCACTAAAAATATTCACGCACTTCATATTTTCACAAAGCCAAAAAGGAAGGGATAAGGCATGGGAATATATATGAAATTGGTTTTAAAAGAAAAATAATGATAAAGTCAAGTCTAATACCGATGTTGCTAGTCACGAACAATCCGCAAACCCGAAAATGATTATAGTTACAATCTTCTCTTCACATATCGATCACCAAATATATATATATATCACGTCTTAGCATATTGGCTAATCGATAACTCAAACATACTTCATCTTCCTTCATCTTCATAGTAATATAGCACATTGGCTATAACCGTCATCACACATTTTTTTTTCATTTTTTTTTCGATGACTTATTCTTTTCTTTTTCACTTTTTTTTTTTCATAGTTTTTTTTTCACATACATCACATCTCCCCCACACTTTGTATAAGCATACACCACAAAAATACAAATAAGAAGCTGCAGTCTTCATCTTTGTCGGAATGGCACACACGAATGGCAAAGTGCGGCTAACTCATAATCATCAAAAACAATCCAACAACCAAGCAACTAGCAACCAACCATTTAGACATTGACAAGGGGTAGGCTAAGGTTTAAAGTGTAAAATATTTTTGTATTTTTCTGGATGTAACAAAAAGAAAGGGATGGCTCAAAGGGTGTACTAAGGGTATCTAGCGCTAAAGATGAGCGCTAACAAATGGGTCCATGTGGGTGGTTAACTAACCGATGTGGTTAGCTAAATATATCATTAGATGTAAGTGGAAGGCCATTTGGTATTATTCCTAAAGTGCCTCTTTATCACGCAAATACACTTATATCACACGAATGTGATCTTACTGCGGTCTGGTAATGATTTACAAGTACAAGTTCTAGAATAAATAAAATCACCGGCACACTCATAGCAAAAAGATCCAAGCATAAAAGATGTATGCTATATATGAAACAGACTCAAATCCTCACAATTTAGTGGAAAGGGCTATAAAATATGCTAGCAAATGTCATCGATCCCATAATAGATTGCAATATTAATCAGGACACATCTCAAATTTTTCAAAAATTACCGATTTCACCAGTGGGTTGATCCAGTTATTCTAATATATCAACCTATACGCGTGAAAACAACTAGATCACAAGGGCAAACAAGTTCACAAAAATTTAAAAATAGGCCCAAACATTTGGAACTTAAAAACTAGTTTCGCTTTTCACAATAATATTTTCCCCCACACTTAAGTTAAGCACACAAAAGAAAAATAATTTAAAAATCTAGTTACGACTTTTTTTTTTTTTTTTTTTTTTTTTTTTTTTTTTTTTTTTTTTACTTTTATAATTTTTTTAACTTTTTTTTTTTTTTTTTTAAAACCAAACATGACTTATTCTTGTCCCACGAGTTCTCGGTAGCTCCATTGAAACGCACAAAGAAGCGGAGAAGCAGGTCAGCGCGAAGCATATTAAAAACCCAACTTCTTTAGGGAATCAGGGAGACCCGCCTTATACCTCTCACACAGTTTGTTTACAATGGGTGAGCCTTACTTTCGAGGAACTTGAAAAAGTCAATTTATTAAAATAATTTACCAAACAAACAAACAAAGGAAAAATAACAAAGAAACAAAATAAAGAAATTGCGAAAACTTCAAAGCATGTAAAGATAGGGAAAATTTTAAATAATAAGTCTAAGTGAAACGAAACCTCCCGGGCTAAACATCACGATCGAACTCCATATGATAAGATGCTAAGCAAACGCTAGTATAAGCGTGTGAGATCAATAGATTTCTCTTCCAACATGTCCAATCAAGAGTGTAAGGTTCACGATCCAACCAATCCTTCCTCCAAGAGCTTATTAAATCTGCAAAAATAAACTAAACTACAAAAACGCGTAAAATTCTAAAACTCACTTTCGTAGGAATCACGGTTGCATTTAGCGCATGCAACAAGCCTTTAAACCCCTCGGTGGCCCGAGTGGACGAGTTATAGTCTCGTGAGGGTTTCCAGTGAACATACCCACAAAGTTCAAAACACTTTATTTTTAAAAACACATGTACTTATTTATTCACAATGTACTAAAAATTGACAAAATTTAAAATGGAAAAACCAAATAAAAGAAATGATACTCTTGCAAAAACAAAAAGACATTTAAACTTATTTTATCTAAACACAAACACACAAAAACAAAAACTGATTTTTTTTTTTTTTTTTTTTTTTTTTTTTTTTTTTTTTTTTTTAACAGATTAGTCCAGCCGATCCGGTTACGGGGAGCGACCGATCGGTTGGAATGAACCAAACTGTGACCAATCCTTCCAACCGAACCGGTTACGGGTTGCGACCGATCGGTCGGAGGAGTTTTTCTAATTTTTTTTTTTTTTTTTAATATATATATATTTTTTAGAGAACTAGTTTTATTTCAAAACTTTTATTGATAAAATGAAACAAGGACACAAAAGGTTACGAACACAAAAATAAACACAACTAAACCAAACACATAAACTAGAAGATGACCAAAAACATAACACGACACTTAAAACAAATTAACGCACGATCACAGAAAAATGACAATCACATAGATGCAAGCACACACAATTAGCCACGTAAAACAAATCAAACAAGATAGTCTAAAACAAGATAATCTTATTTAAAATTAATACGAAACCAATATAAACAAAAAATAACACAAACAAAAAGAAACACAAACATGCAAGAGATCAGATAACATAAAAAACACAAACACACGAAACAAGAAACACACGAAATAATTTTTTTTTTTTTTTTTTTTTTTTTTTTTTTTTTTTTTTTTTTACACAGAACTCACAACCGGATCCGGTTACGGGTAGTGACCGATCGGTTGTAGTGGTTTTATTAAGTACGAGGCTTCCAACCGATCCGGTTGGAGTGCCAACCGATTCGGTTAGAGTGATCTGGGTGGTTTTGGTGGGTTTTTTCGCAAACATTTTTCGAGCAACTTAGAAAGCAATCATTGAAATGAGCATTTTAGAACACATGAAACGAAATCCCAACATCAAAAACTTGATTTTGATGCAAAGATCATTTGAGCAACTTTTAGAAAATGAGAGATTTTTTTAAGAAAAAGAACAAGCATTCAAGCAAACATCATGAGCAATCAATTCAACAAGCAAACAAACACAAGAATACAAACGCAAGTCCCCGGCAGCGGCGCCAAAAACTTGATGTGCTTCATCGGGGTTTTAAATTTGTAAACATGAATTACCGGTTAACTAGGAACACATTCGGGCAAGTATACCCTAGTCAAGTTGTAGTATAGTATATGGTAAATCAAGGTCGTCCCAAGAGACTTGGTTGCACTACAAGTGTCGTTTGTTTGTTTAAGCAAGTAACAAGTAACAAGTTGATGGTTATGATTGTCACGGATCAAACCAACAAGAAAAGCATTATAAGAACAAGTAACAAGTTGATGGTTATGATTGTCACGGATCAAACCAACAAGAAAAACAATATAAGAACAAGCAAGTATCAAGACATTCATCATTATTCCAATCAAACACAAAATCTCAATAATCATATCAATAACAAACATCTTTAAATAGAAAAGTAACAAGGTTTACCCAAAGTATGAATTACAATAGGCAAAGATGAAGGATTATAGCACTCCTTCAAGCCTCCAATCAACTACAATAGTTCTACCAAGCCGGAAAATGATGTCCAAACGCCTTCAACAACCCTTGAGCACACTACACGAATTTGGCAGAGGTTTGTGGTCTTTTGGGGAAGATAAGTTGGTGTAATTGGTGGAAATTCGTCCTTAAGGGTGGAGGCTTGAATTTCACACAAGTTGGGATAGGATAGTTGGTGGAAACTCGTCCTTAAGGGTGGAGGCTTGATTTTCACACCTTTGGTGAAGGTATTGAGAGTGGTTGTGTTCTCTCTAGGTGGAAATTCGTCCTTAAGGGTGGAGGCTTGAATTTCACACCTTTGGGGAAGGTAAGTTGAGAGAGGGATGTTGTTTTAGGTGGAAATTCGTCCTTAAGGGTGGAGGCTTGAATTTCACACCTAGAGATGGAGTGGTGGATGAAAGGGATGAGAAAGATGGAGAAGGGATGATGGAATAAGGTGCCAAATGGGTTCTATTTATACTACTACCAAGGCTTAGGGTATTCAATGCATTACTTGGAGGCCAAGGAGCTTGGAAGGGACTAGAAACCATGTAGGAAGGGACTAGAATCGTTTGGAACAAGTTTGGAGTCTTAGTGATGGAAAAATGGCTGAAACAGGACCTCCAACCGGATCCGGTTGAGCTCCAACCGAATCGGTTGGTCTTCTGACCATTCTCCAACCGGATCCGGTTGCGGGACTCGACCGATCGGTTGGAGCAAAAATCATAAAAAGTCATAAACACGAAAGTTTTAGATCTTTCTCTTAGCTTTCCGTGGCCGCGAACCGGGGGTCAAACGGAGTCCGTATGCAAAAGTTATGGCCAAAATGGTGAAGGTGTGTCGAGGACAACGAAACTTCCAATATGTTTTCGTTTAAGCTTCTTTTCTTCATTTCTTTCTCGTTTTCCTTCTTGACCTTTATTCTTTAGTCTTTGGACCACTAACTTGATGACTTTACCTTCTCGAATATACTCCGCAAGTCTTGCTTTTGTCGGGAATTCTTCGTATTTGGAGAAATCTTCGTGTTTTACTTCTTTTTCCGTCTTTTTCTCCACTTTCTTGTACTTGGCTACAAATGAACTAGCAAACGCACTTTGATACGATTAAGCAACAAAAGCATATGATTATAACCAAATAACACACATAAAAGCACGGATAACGCTACTAAAAACATGCACAATTTGAGCGTTATCAGTACCCTAAGTTGTATAAACTTCTCATCAGGCATCTTAAACTCAGGAGACAACACCACACACTCAGTTTCCCCAAAAAGTACCCAGTTTTTCTTATCACACATTTGAGAAACACTGAATAAATTGTACTTAAGTCCCTGTACCAAATAGACTTTTTCAAAGTCTAAACTTCCTGTTATGATTGTGCCTCTGCCAAGTATCTTTCCTCCCTTTGGATCATTGCCAAATGCCACATATCCTCCATCAAATGCTTCAAAATCTTCCAGATTACTTCCATCCCATGTCATGTGCCCAGAGCAACCACTATCAAAAACTCCTTTATCTTTTAGCTCAGTTTGAAGATTGCCCTGCACATAAAATTACACAAGTTAGTTCCTCTTGTGGACCCAAGCCAGTACTGACTTGGGTCTGCCCTGTGCATCAAAATATTCAAATTTCTTTAGGTCCATTGATGCACAGTTGACATGTGGTAAAACCTTAGTCTTAGGCTTCCATTGCCAACTTGCTGAGGCCTTAACAGCATAAAAATGATTTCCAACCACTGTATCAGTTATCACCTTTGGAATTTTTAAAACTTCTTTTGAATAAGTGGTGATATTTTGCTTAACAGTGGTTTGATTTTGCTTAGCCGTGTTTACATTTTGCTTAGCAGTGGTTGGAACCCATTTAGGTGTAGCAGTGACAATAGATTTTGTATTCCCATTCCTCATCAGCACTGCTCTTGGAATCATGTTACTGTTAGGATGAGGGTTTGTATTTCTTGAAAAGTTTTGATGATTTACCCTCCTCCAATGATTCCAAACGTGTGGTCCGTTTTTATTACAATTTCTCTGTAAGTGTTCAAAACTACCACACACAAAACAAGCCTTTTTAACACATTGAAACTCATCACCTAATCTGTTAGAAATGAGACCATTTAAGCTTCTTTGATTACCCCTAGATTTATATTGTTTCATCTGTTCCCTAGGAATTTCCCTGTACTCTACAACTTTCTTGGTAACTTTAGCTCCAAATCTAGGTACAAGGTTGACTTGCTGAGAATCAACTTTCTTAACTTTCTCTATTACATCAGACTTAGTTGATTCAGTTCTATCATCCTCAGAGTCTAATTCTCAATCTTCTATTATGGGAGCATCAGATAACTTATCAGAACTTATCTTAGGTGTTTCAGTCTTATTTATCTCTTCTACAGGTTTGTTAAAACTGAATTCACTACTAAATGACAGTTCTTTAGCAGGTGGTGCATGTTTCATCAAAGAGGGTGGTGGCATATTATTGTATCCTAGACCAGTACCATCTTTGAACAGTTTTTGACCTATTGGCTTCTTTACTAGATCAGAAGCATATTGTGTTTTAGCAACCCTAACAACATGTTTTTCTTTTTCATCTAGGGCCTTTTGTTTTACACTCTCTGCTTCTGCTAGTTTATCTTTAAGCATTTTAATCTCTCTGTTTTTAAGATCAATTTCACCACCTAGTATATTGATCTTTTCTACATACTCAAACTCACATTTAATACAAAATTTTAGCTTCTCTTCCACACCTTCTAGACCAACTCTATATCCAAGTTATCTAGAGTCAATCTCTCTACTTCTTTTCTCATACTCTCAGTGATAGCTTTTTGAGATTCTAAGTTATCAGAACATGATTTAAAAGAACAAGTAGATGATTTAGAATCATTAGATACCTCAGAATCTGAACCAGAAGATGAAGCATAGGCCATTAGAGCAAAGTTATGCTCTTTTGAAGCTTCACTAGCAAGAAAAGCTGCATTGGGACCTTCTTCAATCTGATCACTCCAATCATAATCTCCAAGCCCATCCTGAGCAACCAAAGCTGAAGAAGTAGCAGGCTCTTCTGTTGTCTTCTTAATGCCTTCAATTCTTTTAGGAGCTCGACATTCCCTAGCAAAGTGACCTTTCTTCTTGCAGTTAAAGCACTCCATCTTGCTTTTGTCGAATCCAGCTCTCCTTTGTCCATCATACCTAACATGTCTTCCAGTCCTTCTCAGAAACTTCCTTGCTTGGAGAGTCAGCATTGCCATTTGCCATTGAAGGTTAATTTCATCAAGATCATCAGGATCAATTTGATCTAGATCTTGATTCAAAACATCAACACTAGTAGTTAAATCTGACAGAAAAGCACAAATTGCACCATCACTGACATTATCACTAACAGTGGTATTGTTTGCAATAGCCGTGGTTATACCATAAGCAGCAGTGGATACATCTTGTGAGCTTTTGTGATTAGTGGATACAAAAGCAATGTTTTGATTAGAAGAAGATGAGTGAGAAAAGTTATTCTCAGACTCATAAACCTTCAAGTTATTGAAGAGATTGTCTAGAGTCATTGTAGCAAAGTCCGTCTTATTTCTCCACACAATTGTATGAATAGCCCAATCAGATGATAAACTCCTAATGAACTTCAAATTAATATCTTCTTGAAGGAACTTGTAACCCACTGACTTCAGTTGACTGATAAGTTTTTGAAGTCTATTGTATGTTCCATCAATCTTTTCTCCACTAAGAGCAGTGAAGGTTTCAAATTGATGCTTGAGCATATTCATCCTTGACTTCTTTGTAGCTTCATTACTAGCAAACCTTAATTATAGAGCATCCAATAATTCTTTAGCAGATTCATATTGATCAAAGTCCAAGGCAAACTCATTTGGTATTCCCATAGAGAGAATACTGTGAGCTTTGATCTCCATTTTCCTTTTAGCTTTATCAGGTTCACTAACAATAGCAATCTCCTTTCCATCCTCACCGAGTGTCTCCTTTTTCAACAACATCCAAGAGAGCATAATCAATCATACGAATGTATTGCCTCATTCGCATCCTCCAGATTTGATACTCACCATGTTTGAGCATGGGCACTTTTGAAGCAGTCACCATGTGAGTTTCGTCAGACATCTTAACCTACTTGAATAAAGATTAACAGACTTCTTCTTGGTTACAGTTTCTAGATCACAAGCTCTGATACCACTTGTTGATCCCAGTTGAGCAAACGATCTAATATAGAAACTGACTTGTAACAAAAGCTTATCAAGTATTACGCGGAATTTAATACTTAATCTTAAGAAGAAGAACAGTAAACATTCAACACCTCAATATTATTTATTAATACGAATACTCTTACAGTATTAGGCTTTTGCAACCTTGAAGTGTATCGACCTTAGATATAAAAACATACGTATATCTAACCTAACCTAGAACCTCCTTTTATAGGCTAATGAGTCCTATACAATATACAATACGTAACCTACAAGATAAATGTCTTTTCCATATTTATCTAATACAATAAACTAACCGACTATACAAGACTAGCAGTGTTACAATATAGTATCCGTGGTTACACAATACTACTAGTCGTGGTTATCTTCATCCGTGGTTACACTCTTCTGTCCGTGGTTATATCCAACCTGTCCGCGGTTCCAGTACTTAGTGTAATTCTTGATGCAAGGAACCTAAAACCCAACAGAAAGTCTCAAGCTCGGGTAAGAAGTCACTATCTTTAATGGAGATAGGATGCGAACTTGAATTATCTTTTAGGGCTTCAATCTTTGAAATGAGAAGATTAACATTCAACAACGTTTCACGTAATGCTTCATTCTCGATCTGAATATCATCGGGCTCAATCTCTTCATCTTCTTGCTCAAAATCATGTACTTCTTCTATGTGAACGGTCTCAGAAGGTAAATCATCGACGAAATCGATGTCTCCATAAGAATCGTTATCGAATCGGAGAACATCTCATCATGATCATTTGAAATATCAAGAGAAGGCTCATCACAAATATCATCAGCAACCTCGGACTATCTTGGGCTTGGGATAAGGATCTCAACATCAGACGATTCCATTTCTGGAATAGAACTAAGATGCTCATCCCCCATTATGAGAGAGTCAATGGGTTCAACATTTATCGAAGAAACATGATCATCGATCTCTTCCAAAATGACGTCACTTCTCTCAACCGGTGTGAGTGAAGGGGAAGGGTCGAAAATGAAAGGCTCAGAAACGGGAGTGGGATTGCCACTCGGAGGCGTACATTCGTCATCAGAATCACAATCGTAATAATAGTTGTAAACGGGAGGTATCCGGTAACTAACTTTAGCGGCTTGCTCTTCATAAATCTTCTGATGAGGGTCTTCTTTTCCGTGGGTAAGTTTATCAAGAAGATTCTTAAGATCAATCATTATTTCTTGAAATTTTGGATTAGACATTAACGAAGGTTGTGGTTGAACTTCTTGGTATTGTGGAGGTGGGTTATTAGGATAGTCGTAATTGTTACAAGGAATTTGTTCATAAACGATCGGATTCTGCATCTGACAATCGGAATTAACTGTGGACCTCCACAATACTCACAACAGTATGATTGTTGTGACGAATAAGGGTAAGGTTCATAACCAAAGGTCGAATTGTTAAATTGAGCTTGACATTGAAAACCTTGGTGAGGACCACCGTAGTACTTACAAGAGTATGTCTCCGGCTCATGGTACAGAGGTTGGTTAGGGAAATCGGTTGTCTCATTGTAAGGATTGTGGTGAAACTCGGTTCCTGATTTTCCATTGCTACAACCGGGACAATTCCCACCATATTCGGGTCCGCTGCACCATATGCAAAGTAGTTGAAGAGACGAAGACATCGAGGAATCATACGGATAAGAATTTGCGATATCCACCATTTTCGTGATAGGCTCTGGTTCTTGAACGGGAGTCACCTCGGGCTCAGAAACATATTCCATATCCCTCACCGGAGAGGGAGTAGGAATCGAGGGTTCTTCAATTAAATTCTTCCACCAGGCTATTATATCATCATCATTGTGAAGAGTACCTTTTTGTTCTAGTCGTGCAAAAAGACGGGCGAGATCTGGATTTGGATTAATAAAATTCTGGCATACATTACAAAATCCATCTCGACAATTATTTCCGCACCAGTCGCAAATACATTTCAAACATCGATATTGATTTTCTTCCATACGGCTTTGGCAATGAAAACAATGACGATAATTGATCGTCTCCATGAGAATTAATCATATAGAGGGTTAAGAAGAAAGAATTAACAGATCAGAGGGTAAAGAAGAATATTTTTGGGTTTTTAAAACAAATTTTGAAAAGGAAAATCTTTTTGGGTTTTTAAGAAATCTTTTGAAAAACAATCTTTTTGTAACCTTCGCGTCAACCGGTGCTCGGTAGCTCCCAAAAGTACGCGCAGCAGAGCGGGAAAGAAGAGTGGATCTTTCTTCAGTCTGAAATTTAATGTCAAGACTTCCTTACACCCGTATATAGGTTGTACCTTCAAGGTGAGCCGACGTAACAATTGACGTTCCGGTTTGTTTTGTTGGTTTTTTAATTTTTTATGGTTTGTAAACACTCTAGGAAGAACGTTTTGGTTTTTTAGATGTTTTTGGGTTTTTCAAAAATTTATATATACAAAAACGACGGTAACTTCACTCGGGGAAGGATCTTCAAAAGCAAGCGATTCGAGACGGAAATACGAAAATTCACTACAAGCCCTCCCCGGCAACGGCGCCAAAAATTGATTTCTCCGGGAAAGAGATCAATAATAGAAGTTTGTAGTATATGGGTAACTCAAACGTATTAGGTTTGAGTACCGAGATCGTTCCGAAAGAGGATTGAATGAAATTTTCAACTCACGTCGCGATTATCGGGGATTTGAATGGGAAAATGGATTAATTTGATAATTTCTAAACTACGGGAAATAGGAAGCATAAAAGGGAACTAAATCTATGGGGAAGCAAATATAACAACTAATAATGCAAAATTAATCTAAAACGCAAATTACGAAATAAATGAAATGCGAATTAAATGCAAATAATTCTAATTTAAGTCCTAAATATGATCTAAAATTACTTTAATACTAAAAATGATATTTGAAAATTATCTAAGAATTAAAACTAATTTTTAGGATTTTTCTTGAATTTATTTGAATTAAAAACTATTTTCTAAATTTAAAAATATAACTAAATATCTAAAAATTATGAAAACAAGTGAGAAAATTATGAAACTATTTTTAAAAATTCTAAAATAACTAAAAATACTTTTCAGAATTAAATTCGTATTTTTCTGAATTATTTCTAATTTCTATGATTTAAAAACTATTTTAAACTAAATAAATTTCTAAAAATTACTATTTGAACTAAGAAAAATAGGGAAAAATAATTTTTTGGCTTTTTGTATTTATCTTAATCTAAGAAAAATGAAAACTTATTTTTTTGAAGCTTTTCTGAATTATTTGTATTAAAATTTAATTAATAAGCCTTAAAAATGAATTGAAATGCAGAAAAATAGCAAAAGAGCATGGAAAAATATGAAAACCTCCAGAAAATGATAAAATAATACTTTGAATCAGGGAAAAATAACAGAAACTACTTTGGAGAAAAAGAACTATAATTTGGGCACATAACTGTTATGAATAAGCACTTGAATTAAGCTAAAAGCTAACTATAAGCTACCATAAGCTACCACTAGCCTAAACTATCTTAAACTAAGCAAAATATGCTCAAGAAAAAGGCATTTAAGCACTAAATTAGATTCTAGACATCAAATACCAAACGGCCCAAATATACCTACTTTAAGCACTTATTAAGGTGGTCTAGAAAAATCGTAAAATTCAACTAAAATTACCTAGCTGTAGATCACCAACCAGAGAACTAATGTCCAAAATTTCAGCTAAAAGGGACTTATAATGAAGAAATTAAAAATAAAAAACAACAGCAGTTTGGGACTTAAGTTGAAACTTTGACTTTTTGTGAAAATCTTTTAGTTTGACTAATCTGAAATTTGAACTTGCAAAACAGATTGTAACTGATGATAAATGATGAAATGAATCTATATTAAACTAAATTATCTATATCCTAACCTATTTGCAAAATGGAAGCTACTGATTCAAACACAGAATGAAATGAGAATTGATTAAACTGAATTTTGACTAAAGATGCATGTAGGTGCAAGTTAAAGCCTAAACTGACTGATATATAACTAATTTAGACTAAATCCAATGAGTTTTACCAATTAACTGAACTTTAACACATATTTGTGTCCTGAACCAAACACTCCTTATAGTATCTGAAATGCAATTTTAATCAACTAAATCTAAATTCTAAACTATGATAGCTCCCAATTCAGATCTAAAAGACCTAACTAATGTAATATAACCAATAAACTAACACTGAATCTTACTAACAATGATTATGCAAATATGACAAATAAGTGCAAATGATGATAAAAGATTAAACAGATTAAACTACATGCTAAACTAGCATCAAAGTTACTTACTACACAATATTAGAAAAATTAAGCAAAAGGAAGCAAACTACACTACTGATTCAATAGTTGAGACATATTTGGACTTACAATTGTCCTGCCACTATGGCATGCTTAACTGTGATTACTTAACCACTAACCTAACTCTGATCTCAACCCAAATTGACTCTGATCCAACCCAAATTCAAATCCATAGCAGCAATTCATAGTAATTCTGACTTTCGACTTAATTTGACCAAGTGTAATGAGATTAAATTCTGAGTAAACAAACTAAAATAGATTTAATAAAAGCTCAAGTAACCAATTGAAACATTAATAAGATGAATTTAAACAATGAAACAGTAATTTAACTTTGATAAAAACTTGCATTAATAAAATTTGAGTACAAAGGAAATTACAATAACTGAATTTAAACTATTTTATGGAAAACAATTGAAAACTACTCAGAAATTAATTCTACACTACTCCTACACTACATGAATTCATCTGTGGAAATGGGGAGTATTTATACTTGAGCTCAACCTCATGGAAGGATCTAGAGAATGGTCATCTGTGCTTTCTCTTGCTGCTTTCTAACCCTTAGATCAGTCTTCATGTCATCCCATCAATCTCAGCCCTCAGATCATTACAGCCACGTCTCTTGGACCAATCAGAGTTGAGATTTTGAGGGAATGACACATGGATTGCCAAGCTGGCATCCGTGTGTCAGTGGGTGTCAGAGGGAAGTACGGATGTACCCTTAATTGAGTGAATTGTGCCAATTGAAGCTGGGGGTAAATTTGGGTATTTAGGGTTCATGTGTGTTTCTGGGTAAATGTATTTGGGGTTAAAATATTGGGCGGGTAAACTTTTGGGGTAAATGTTATTTAATTACTTTTGACTTACTTGACCGGGTATAAAGAGTGGGTATGTGTTGATCCCAGTTGAGCAAACGATCTAATATTGAAACTGACTTAGAACAAAAGCTTATTAAGTATTACGCGGAATTTAATACTTAATCTTAAGAAGAAGAACAATTAACATTCAACACCTCAATATTATTATTAATACGAATACTATAACCAGTATTAGGGTTTTACAACCTTGAAGTGTATCGACCTTAGATATAAAACATACATAACTAATCTAACCTAGGACCTCATTTTATAGGCTAAGGAGTCCTTTACATTATACAATACGTAACCTACAAGATAAATATCCTTTCCATATTTATCTAATACAAAATACTAAACCGACTATCAAAGACTAGCAGTGGTTACAATAGTCTATCAGCAGTTACACATTACTACTAGCCGCGGTTTGTCATCGTCCGTGGTTACATTCTTCTGTCCGTGGTTATATCAATTCTGTCCGTGGTTCCAGTACTTAGAATAATTCTTGATTCAAGAAACCTAAAACACAACAATCCTCCCCCAAACTTGATACATTCCAACAGAATTCTCAAGTTTCTTTTAAGCTCAAAACATCTGGATTGGAGGATGTAGCCAAACACTTACCATATTTAAGAATATTCTCATACTTCAGCAACAAATTGTAAGCTTGACCATCATAGGGTAATAACATTTTGATAATACCAGGCTTCAACATCTGAGCAATAACTGCTGGATACTTATTCAGTTGAGGATAATCACCTTCTACAAGCATATGAATAACTTCTCCAGAAACAGTTAAAACATGAACTCCACAAGTTTGATATAAGAACCATCTAGTAACTTGACCATTGTAGAGTCCTTTCCATTCAGGTTCATCATGAGTAGGCTCAAATAAAATCTTCAAATGATGATAAACCAGTCTCTCATGATAATCATTTGGATGTACTTCACCAAACTTATTCTTGTAAAGTATCCAAAGATTCATCAAATCATCTCTATCAAAATACTGAAGCATCTGTGAAAATTTATTATACTCATAAACTTCATTGTTGAGTCTTTGAATTTTCCAAACTCCTTCACTTCCATTAAGCTCAAACTCATAAGAAACAATTTGATTACCATCTGCAACTAATTTCAATCTTTTAGAATCAGATGTCTCCTGAACCTCAGATTTTCTCTTTCTTTTACTTTGAATCCATTCATCATCTTTTTTAATCCACTCTTCCTCCTTTTTAGAATTCATCGGACAATAATCATCATTATTAATTCTCATACATCTCTCATAAATCTCAAAAATTCTTTCAAATGAACACCTATTAAGATTATCAGAAACATGTATGCCTGAATTCTTAATAATCTTCATCAATACATTCCTCATCTGTGCAATTGAAGGAGGTTTCTTTCTTATAACTTGCTTCCTTTCTTTACCAACCTTCCTTGCCCATTCACCCAAAAGTCTAGCTTTTTCCTCATCATCCAACAAAGCCCATTCTTGTGCAGTATACTCATCACTTATTAATTCAGAAGCTTGAAGATAATTTTGTGATCCATACCATGTAGCTAACCATCTCTGACTAGCTTCTTCTTCATCTTGCTTCCTTTTCTCTAAAGCTGCTTGTTCATCAGCTATAATACCTTTTGCATACTCTGCATCATAAGCTTCTTGTTCTGCTTTATTTTTAAACTTCAGCTCTGGTACTGCAACCCCTTTTCCTTTTCCAATATCAGATTGAACCACTTTCTTCTTCAAAGGTTCACCAATAACTAAACTTTTTGTTTTGGGTTTAGTTGCAGTAGATTGAACAGATAAAACAGGTGCAATGATGGGTGTAGAAATAGATGAGGTTTTACTTAGATTTATCAATGTACTTGCAGCTTCTTTCTCAACTTCTTTAGTTTTAGGTGGTGATACAGAAAGAGTTTTGACAACAGTGGAAGTGGTTATGATAGCTGTGGGTATGATAGTAGTGGGTATAATTGCCATGTCTGAAACTGCAGCAGTGGTTACAAGAGTACTAACCATGGTTTCAGACATACCATCAGTGTTTGTGTCCTTCACTACATCTTCTACAACATTCTTCAAATTTTCAAGAACTGCCTCATTCCCATCTTTATCAGATACCAAAAATTCATTATCTCCACTATCAACATCTTCATCCATAGGTACATCAACAGATACATCACCAGCCTCCCCTGAAATCACGCCTTCACTCCTCCCCTGTTTGGATACATCTTCCACATTCAGAGCTGGAGAGGAGTCCACCTTCTTTTTCTTTCTTCTCATAGCTTTCAAAATAGCAACCCCAGGTCTGCTTACTTTTTCCAAAACCAACACTCTGTGCTTCAATCTCCTAATATCCTTACCCTGAAACACAGCCAACTCCTGTAGACCTAAAATTGTAGACTCTATTTTAGCACATTTAACCGTCAATTCATTAAAACGTTCAAGAATATCCTCCCCACTTCGACTTGTGTTAACTGGTCCGAGAGGTGGTTCATTGGAAAAGTTATCATGTACCATCTTAGGATCCGTCAATTCATGTTCATGTTCCAAACTATCCTCATCACTTCGAGCTGTGTTAACTGCTTCGAGAGGTGAATCCTTGGATATAGTAAACATAACATCAGACCGTGCCTGATCATCTATGCACCCTGTAGCAGCCAGGTGGCTAGGGATTCCTCCACCTGTGTTAAGTTCCAAGGAACTCTCCACATTAGGAGTTGCCAATGGTTGGGTCTTAGTTATGTTTCCACTATCCTGACCAGCATCTAAGCATGAATCAGTAGTGGAAGCCCTTCCAATCATGTCACCTCCACTCCATATGACAGCCTCATGAACAACACCACTAACACTAGCCTGAGGAAGCTTAGTGCCCTTTTGTCTCCTAGTCCATACAATTGGTGTAACAGTGGTTTGGGTTTGACTAGAAGTAGGTTGAGTTTCAGTAACAGTGGTTTGAGGTGTACTATCAGTGGGTTCAGATGTACTAGCAGTGGGTTTAGTGACTACAGGTTGGGATTCAAGACCTTCATCAAACTCAGAATCAGTAGGCAAAATAAGCATATGGGGAAACAAAGGAACATCTCTTATCTGCACATTTGGCTTCTGATTCCTCATATGTGCAAAAACCTTAGGAAGCATATGATGAACTTCATATTCTCTAGAATTCTCAACAGGTTCATCAATTTGGCTTTCTACAATAAGTTGGACAAACCTAGGATACAAATAGTATTTACCCTTCTTCCTAATGTTTTGTACTAACCCTTCATAAACCATCCTAGACCAATTGAACTTTCTTCCATCAGAAAAATGAATAACAGCAGTAGCAATTTTGGAAGGAAAGTCATTAAACCCAGTGGTCTTATTACTCATACACATCAACAAGGTATGAATAAGAAACTTCCATTGTGGTAAACCATCCTATACCACTTGTTGATCCCAGTTGAGCAAACGATCTAATATAGAAACTGACTTAGAACAAAAGCTTATTAAGTATTACGCGGAATTTAATACTTAATATTAAGAAGAAGAACAGTTAACATTCAACACCTCAATATTATTATTAATACGAATACTCTAACCAGTATTAGGGTTTTACAACCTTGAAGTGTATGGACCTTAGATATAAAACATACATATCTAATCTAACCTAGGACCTCCTTTTATAGGCTAAGGAGCCCTTTACATTATACAATACGTAACCTACAAGATAAATATCTTTTCCATATTTATCTAATACAAAATACTAAACCGACTATCAAAGACTAGCAGTGGTTACAATAGTCTATCAGCAGTTACACATTACTACTAGCCGTGGTTTGTCATCGTCCGTGGTTACATTCTTCTGTCTGTGGTTATATCAATTCTGTCTGTGGTTCCAGTACTTAGAATAATTCTTGATTCAAGGAACCTAAAATCCAACAGTATGGACCGAGTATGGATTTGGGTTTAACCGGGTTTGTGTTATAAATTTGACTATGAACTTTGGGCTTGGGGTATTCTGGGCCTAATGGGTAAATAACATTGGATTTGGACTAGGTTAGTAATGCAAGAGTAAACATAGGGACCAAACTTGTACAAACTGATTTTCCAAGAACCAAAAGTGAAACTTCTAAAATTTTAAACCAAGGGCTAAACTTGACAATCTCCAATACTTCAAGGACCACTTTTGCCAATTTTGAATCTCAAGGGTATTTTCTACCAAATGCTGAAAGTTGAGGGACTGATTCTGCCAAATCTTTAAACTTGAACATATCTTTCATAAATCATCCTATCAGCATGAAAATCTTCACAAATGCTCAATTCTGACCTTCCGGCTCAGCTTTAGCACTCTTTCTCTCCCGTGCTCGGGTTTTCATCTGATTTGGCTTTCTTTTGTGTGTTTTGACCAAGGTTGCAAAAATCGCTAGGCGGTAGCTGGGCGGCCGGGTAGGGCCTAGCGATTAATCGGTTAGGCGGGGATTAATCGGGGATTAATCGGATTGGATTTTTTATATGTAAAATTATAAATTTTGAAACTATATGCCCGATTTGGCCGATCTAGCCGATTTTTTTTCGATTTGGCCGATTTTGCCGATTTTTACCCGTAACTGATTTTTCCGATTTATCCGATTTTCTCTGATTTGGCCGATTAATTGGCCGCTTAGGCCGATTAATCCGATTTTTATCCGATTTTTGTCAGTAACCGATTAATAAGGCCGATTAATGAAAATCGAAACGGCTAATCACCGCCTAGCGATTAATCGGCCGCCTAGACCGATTTTTGCAACAGAGGTTTTGACATATCCGTACCTGCACATGCATAAACTCAAGAAAACAGCAAATATTAGCAATAAACGGCTCTTTCTTGGTTATTTTGGGTTTATTTTGACAAAGAAATGGTATGTGTTTTAGCACATATCAATACTCCCTCCCTACCTCATAATACTCTTTCATTTCTCTCTCTAAAATACACCTACACCAACTTTCTCTCTCTACATATTCTCTCTCCTCAAGAACAAACCCTAACCTTAGCCACCACCACCATAACCGCCGCCCCTCTCCGGCCAAATTTCGGCGAGTGGTATCTCACTTCCACCACCATATTGTAGATCTTTCTTTCCTCTTTCCATCCATATGTATATCTCTTATAGAAGCCTTCAATAACACCTCCAAATCTTACAAATACGATTCGTGATTCTAGGGTTTTCATTAAATCTTGTAGATCGGGTTGTAAAAAGGTAAATGGAACATGAGTCAAGCTTGTTTTTAATAAAAGGGTTTTCATTAAATCCCGTGCTTGTGAAGATGGTGAATAGTGAAAAGGGTGGATTTGGGCGCGATTTGACTTATTTTGACCAGGAGGATTTAATATTCGGTTGACTGGTGGCGTTCAAAGGGTAACTTGAAAGGGTTCATTTGGTTTGCTGGGGTCCGAATGGGAAAGGACAGAGTTAGAATTAAGGGAAAAGGCTAGGGGTCAGATTCAATTCAAAGGGGAAAGGGTCAAAGGTGTATTGACTTGGGATTTTTAATAAAAGGGTTTAAAAGTGTAGGTTTAGTATTTTAATGGACTAAAAGTGTATTTTGGAGAAAGTGAAAGGGTATTTTGTAATATAATGGGGGTAAAAGGGTGTGTTTTGTAATTATGGAAAATATAGGGGGTGAAAATGACAAGTTTGATAAGTGAAGGGTAAATTTTGTAATTTTTCCAAAGTTGAGGGGCTGTTTTGTAATTTTGGATAAAGTGAGGGTTTGTTGTGAAATTCCTTCAAATATGATCCATTTCTTAAAAAATCATCTTCTGAGCATTCAAAATCTTCAATTTGACTCAACTGATTCCCCGGCTTTGGTTTTTGCACTCTTTTCCTTCTCGTGCTCGGTTTTCTTCTATTCTTTCCTTTGTCTATTTTGAGATATCCGGACCTGCACATGCATAAACTCATAAATACACACATGTTAAGCATTAATGGTTGATTTCCGGTTATTTTGGGCCTGTTTTGATCAAGAAAATGTATGTGTTTCACACATACCACTCAACCTCCGGGCTTTATCGATCATAAACAAGCCCCAAAAGCTTGGTATGATAGACTCAAATCATTTTTAATCAAAAACAACTGCACCATGGGGTTAGTTGATAATACACTTTTCACTAAGAAAAAGGAATCACATATAATTATTGTTCAAATATACGTGGACGATATTATATTCAGATAGACTTGTCAAGACATGTGTGATGATTTCTCCAAAATCATGCATGATGAGTTGGAAATGAGTATGATGGGTGAACTAAGTTTATTTCTTGGTCTACAAATCAAACAGGTAAAAGATGGTATCTTCTTTAATCATTCCTAATACATAAAAGAAATGTTAAAGAAATTTGGTTTAGAAGAGTCAAAACCCATAAGAACACCAATGTCATCCGATACTAAACTAACAAAATATGAAGATGGTGAATCCGTTGATAACACAAAATACCATGGCATGATTGGTAGTCTTCTCTATCTTACGGCTAGTCAGCCGGATATCATGTTTAGTGTTTGTCTATGTGCTAGGTTTCAAGCAGACCCTAAAACATTACATCTAGAAACAGTCAAAAGACTATTTAGATACATTAAGGGTACGACTCAATTAGGATTATGGTATCCTAAAGATTGACATAAGTTGATCTAAATAGTTTAAAATGAGTTTTAATTGGCAAAACTATTCAACCCCCCCTTCTAGTTTTCCACAATTGGCATCAGAGCTTCGTTACCAAGTTTCTTGAAGTATATTGTACTTTAATAACTTGCTACGATCCTTGGTTAATTGAAAACTACAAAGAAGGTTTTTCGTAAAAACAAACACCATGTCCTTTAAAACCCTTTGTTTGGATGTTGATTAGATGACAACATTTTTCTTATCATTTATTTTTTTTTCTTTTACTGCACTAATCCTCTTTGTCATGTTGATTAGTCAAAGCTCATACTTACCAAGCCATAGGAATCGCTTGGCAACAAGAATACCTTCCCTAAGAAGGTATCTTAAACACAAAGGAGCTGGAATTGTCTACTGACACTTGTTGTGTCATTTGTAAAGACATTCCTAAGTGCATTATAGGTATGACTTTCTACTTATCTCTAAAATGACATTAGCTTGGTAATTAAGTATACCTACATAGGTATTTATATGATTATCATTTGTGCATATATATGTATTACATGAAGCTTCATTAGGAAGCCTTTTCTCACATACGTGTTATTTTTTCGTCTAAAGTCGTAATATGTAAAACTTGTGTTTTATTTTATTTAATCCAAAAATCATATCTTTCTAATAATAAAAAAAAAAACACAAATCTCAAAAATTCCTCCTTCCCCATAAATAAACCACTCGTCGCCCACTTTATCAAATCCCCACTTTTTAAAATCTTCCATTTTCAAAAAATTACCTCTCATTCAAAACTTCATCTTCCTCTCATCTCAAACCAAAACCAAGAGGGTTCGTCATCAACATGGTTTACATCGCCCTCGTGCTCATCGCCTTAACACTTATTGCTCTGGTGTTGCCTTTGATGAAGTTCACATACGGAGACATGTACTTTGTGTTGTTAATCTACATTGGGGTTATATACCCAATCCTTTGTATCATTCTTAGCATTGAAATGAAATATTACTAATAGTCTAGTTTATCTAGGTTATTATTATCATAATGTGTTTACCATTTCCTTTGATTTATTTCATTCTCTCGTAAAATATTAGAAGCCATATATGCATGCTAAAAGAAAATGTAGGCTAAAACACATATCTTGGTATAAAATTATAAGATCTAAAAACCTATGTTTTTATCAAGAAATCTGCTTCTGTTACTACAGATCCACGGATCCCGGAAGATATACTAGCCGGATCCCTTATGAAAGGGAATCGTGGGAACCGTACTCCTGGATAACAGTTTTTCATGCAAAATAAAAACCACTTTCTTTCTAAAGGTAATATTCCACTAGAATGTCAAACATTAAGTGAGTTAAGTATCATTGCTGTTAAAAACCATTGTTAATAAAAATCTAGTAAAAACGTTAGATAATCATTGGTTGACCACAAAGCATCACTTTCTATTAACTCATCTTTTCTATAGGTTCCACTATGTCGCATGAATATGAGTTTGATTTTTCACTCACTAGCGGCTACACTCCTAACATCTCCCTTGAGCCTAACACACCTGGCAATCATGTCTGTGGGTTCAATAATCTCGAAAACCGTCACTTTCACGAAGGACGTATTGTAGACACCTCTCTAGAATTCGAAGAAGGTATCAATACATCGTTCCGAACCATAGGATTGGAATGTCTTCTCGAAATTAATGAGGAAATATTTCCAAGGTTTGTATTGGAATTCTTTCGTCAAGTCGAACTCGTTCGTAACGAGGATCGTTCTCTATCTCTTTGGTTTTGGATCAAAAACCAAAAGTTTGTTTTGACTCTGAAATTTGCTCAAATTCTCTGAATTCCAAATCATGGACAATGTGCCTTCACCGAAGATTGGTCTCTTGATTCTCTCTTCAACTTTCGTGAAGAAAATAGTCTTTATTGTTCACACATACCTTCCATGTAAGACTTGATTCGCACAATATGCAAACCTCGACCCTATTACTCCGATCTAAACATAATCTGTACAATGGATATCCGAGAAGAGTACAAGGCTCTCGCACTCATCCTACAGGAAAATGTTTGGAGTCTTAGGCGCAATTGAGAAATCCTTCCTGCTTGTTGTGCTCACATAATGTATTGTTTGCTAACACAACAACCATACAATCTCGCACACTTCTTCGCAAGGCGAATTGTAAATCTTCAAGGCTCCAAGAACAAACTCATCCCTTATGGAATGTTCTTGACACGCCTTTATCATAACATCATGTACTTCCACCCTCAATTTCAAAGTCCGTTGTACGTACTTGTGAACAAGATGATGGAACCTCTAAACATATCTCTCATGAAGACTTTCTTCATTCCTGAATCAACAAACACTTATCAACCATTTGATGATCCTTCTAGCGAAAACGCTCAAGGAACTTAGTAATCTTTAAAATATGATAAATCTTTAGTATTCATGTTTGATCAATGTAATCCAACTTCTATCATGAAATGAAATATTTTACATTTGATATCTTAGTGTTAGAATCTTTTTAACTAACCTTGAAATATAATGCATTGTCAAAGTCATTGCATATCTTTAGTAAAGGTTCTGCTTAACAGATAGACGGATCCCAAAGGTTGTGCTAGACGGATCCCTACTTTTAGGGAACCGTGGGATCCGGCAAACAGAAAATGCAATTGCAAACATTGTATTTCAAACATGTCCTTAGAACACCTCACACTAAGCTAGACATAGTGTCTTAAGGCAAATTAAGTCCTTATCAAGTTAAGTAGATCCTTTCTACTCACACATAACTCACCTAGACCACAATCAAGAAGCTTGTAGATCTATCGTTTCACTTAAACCTATTACTCCTTCGCTCTCAAGCTCACTTATCATTTCTCACATGATCCGTCATATCTAGCTTTGTAAATCTTTTGATTATGGCAAAATTCATCATAATCATCTTTACCTCAAAATTGGTCGAAATTGATCAAATTCTACTTTTTCCATCTTAAGCCTTTAGGATATTCTACAAAAATTATCCTAAGTCACTATCTGATCTCTAGGATCATTTAGCTCCATTTGACACTCTCAAAAATCTTGAGTGTCATCTTTGTTCATTCATTGGTACTCATGAAAATTCCAATTTCTTCCATAAAAGGCAATCATTAGCTACATCACTCATTACCCTCAAGTACTTAAGCACCTCTTCATTTAAGACACTTAGATAAACTGAAACACTCAAGATGAAATAGGCATTAGACCTTACAAACATCATTGCTATACTTTCTTAGCTGCTGATAGACGGATCCCTAGGATTAGCCTAGGCGGATCCCTCGTTGGAGGGAACCGTGGGATCCGTATGACAGACTCATGCCAACTCTAGCTAAAACAATCATTTCAAGCTCATCTTTCTAACTTAAACACTCCATCTCATCTTAAATGAGTTCCTAGATCAGTACAACTCTGAAGTTGACTCTTGTGCATGTTAATCATCACATTCCAATAAATTTTAGTGGCTTAAGTCTTGAATGCATTTGCCAAATCCCTTGATTTATAAACCACATTGATAGGACTTCTAAAGTAATCATCTTCATTCTCATTTTCAGGACTTAAGAAACCTTTACAAACCTCTTGAAATCATCTCATCATGAGGAAAACTCCAAGTAGCAACTTATCCACCAAAGAACCACCCAAGAAAATTGCTCGTGTTGTACACGAAATCTCTTCAATCGAATCATCTCCGGTCAATTCCACAAATGCAAGGATTTCTCCTCCACCAATCAAACCAATCCCTAAAAGGATAGTACCCACAAAACTACCTATGCCAAACACCACCATACCTCCTAGGCCAAATGATGAGTGTCTAAATACTCATCATTTTTATACTGTTTAGACTGCAAAAACATCTGAAAACACTCAGAAACATATCAAAATGATAAAAATATCACAAACAAGTGTTTTATATGTTTTAAATGCAAAAACATCAAAATCTGATGAAAAACGTATCAAGTTTGCATAATTGGCAGTTTTAGTCCCCCAAGTTACAAAAGTTGTCAAAATCAGTCCCTGGTAATTCAAAAACTTGTAAAGTGTCATTTAAGGTCCATGAGATTCAAAAGTTGTCAAAACAAACCCTTTAAAGTTCAAAAATCACAAAATGACAACTTTAGTCCCTCAAGTTTGGAAAATGTCAAATATAGTCCTTGGTTAATTTAAAAAGTGAAATTTATCAAAAATAAACCTTGTACTATTAATAAATGACAAAATTGGTCCTTATGGTAAACTTTGGAGAAATTACATGTTAGGTCCCTCAAGTTTCAAAATTGACAAAAATTACCCTTGGACGTATAAAATTGGATAATAAATACATTTATGGTCCTTGGTAAATGAAACTTGGCAAAATTCACCCTTGTGATAAGTTTGGAAAAGTTGTAATTTCAGTCCCTATACTATCAGAATATTACATGATTGGTCCTTGTTATTAAATAAACCATATGGACCCTTGTATTATTATCCCAATCCAAATCCACTAAACCCCAGCTGGCCCATATCTAGCCCAAACCCAAACCAGTGTTTAAAATAAAACACCCCCGCCATCACTGTTCATCCCTCCCAATCCAACACCTGTTACCAGCTATTCCTCCACACCTTTCACCACCACCTGTCTTTCCACCTCATTTTCACCTTTCCACCTATCTACCAACTCTCTAACACCTTTACATTCAACCAAAATCCAATTAATGCACATAACCTGCTTCAAAGACTTTTCCCGCCAAAAAAATGACAAGTGTAATTTTGATGATTTCAAGTGATCCAAGGGCTGCAATCAAGTGGGAAAGTCTCATATGTCGACAAGGAACAGAATAGATCTATAAAGAAAGGATGAGAAGCTGAAAAAAGAAGCAAGTAGTGTAGTTTTAGTTTAGAAAATGTCGACTTAGTTAATTTTAGTTTTCCAGTGCAAGTTTAAGATTTCAAGTACCTTGTAATCTTATTTTAGTGTAATAAAAGTTTGTTTACAGTTTCAATTTCAAGTTTTATATACAAATTCAGTTTATGCCAAATTTCATATTTATGCAAAATTTCATGATGATTTGAATGATGTTTTTAGTTGTTGTTTAGGACTTATAAGCTCATAATAGCTTCTATTAAAGCTTTTCTAAGCTTTTAGAAACCTTCACACTCAGTTTAGTTTAAAAAAGAAAAATTCTAATAAATTAGTGAAAAATTCAAAAATCAAGTGAAGATGATGCCAGAGATTGAAGCAGGGTCATGTTTGGATTGCTTTTGAGTGTAGTGCTTATTGGTAAGCTATAGGATCTGTTCTCAGTCCTCAATTCTCAGTTTGTGCTCAAATCCATCTTGTAAGCCATTTTGATCATTTTGGCATTTTACTGTTGTAGTTGTTCATTAGCTTGAATCTCTGTTCCTTTATGATCATGAGTTATAGTTAAGTGTATTTAAACCTTTAAACCAGAAGCTTGTTCTTTTTAGTTGATAGATAATAAAAATATCATTTTCATAAGTCATATTAGCATAAGTCTCAATCCAAAGTTTTATGTTGCTATAACTGTTATTTTATATTTATTCAGTCCTAATATATGATTATTTAAGGTTTGCAATCTAGTTCATAGTCTAAATCTTTGTTAAGCTTTGAAAAAGATCTAAAACAGTTTCATAAGGTATGTTTGGATTTGTGTAGTTTACTGCATTAAAGGTTGTTGCAGTCTTAGTTCTTGATTGCTATAAGTTATAATAGGTCCTAATATCTCAGTTCAACTAAGTAAAACCAGTACTTATTCAGTAAAAAAGTCAAAATAGCTTGTATACCTCTTAACAGTTCACTGTTGGGATTTTGAGTTGCCAAATTCATAATATTAGCTTAAAACTTGTTAACATAGATTAATATCATCTTATTATAGCTTATTACAACATATTAAGTCAGTAGATTAAGATCCAAGTTCACTTAAGTCAAACTTTAGTGTTCTTGATAAAAGTCAAAATTTTCATTAGCCTGTTTTTGAATAAACTTAGGAATTTTAGTGTAAGCTCAATACTAGGATTAAGCTCAATTCCTTTTGGGAAAATAATATTTAGCTGCTAAATAAAAATATAAAAATACTAGCTTTAATAAAATTAGCTCATAGATAGCTTATTTTGTAGCTTCTTTTGGACCCCTTGTCTGAAAATATCCCCTGTGCACAGAGTTGCATGCCATTTTCATAAGCTTGTAAAAAGCTTACTAGTGAACTACACCTGGTGAATTTTAGTTCTTTTGACAGCTAACCTAGCCAACTTGAGGTACCAAGCTAAATTTTCCATTTTGTAGCTTATTCTCTAGGGCTGCTAGTGACTTTATTTTTGTCCCATTTCTGTTTTACATAATTACTCAGTGGATAACAAGCTTTTTCTTAAGCTCCTTATAAGCTCCACAGTGGTACCCACAGTGTGAGCTTTGGCTTTTTGGATAGCCCACCAACCCAGCTTGTTAAGCCAAGTGCTTATTTCAAGTTCCAGCTTAATTCAGTGCTTAATAAGTAGCTTATAGGTGCCTAGTAAACTAAATATTGTTCTGTTAACAGTTAGCCAT
Organism: Chrysanthemum seticuspe; assembly: GCA_019973895.1. Classification (NCBI taxonomy): domain Eukaryota; kingdom Viridiplantae; phylum Streptophyta; class Magnoliopsida; order Asterales; family Asteraceae; genus Chrysanthemum; species Chrysanthemum seticuspe. The sequence goes on from BPTQ01000008.1 coordinate 138,808,610, forward strand.
TTAGCTTATTTAGAGTTTGTTTAAATGCTTATTTTTAAGTCAAAATATTTTCTCAGTAGTCATACTAGCTTATTATAAGTATTTAGCTTATTTTCATTTTTCATTTTTGCTTATTAAGTAGCTTATAAGCCATTTGGCTCTAACCTTGTGCTTATTTTCATTTTTGGCCACTGTTGAGAATAATAAGCTCATACAGAGCTTATTAGTACTTTTCATAAAAAGTTGTAGTTTTAAATTTTGCTTATTTCATAGTGCTTAATAAGTTTGTAAAATAAAAATCCAAAAATAAAATGTTTTGCAAAAAGGGAGAGGCAGGGGTCGAACCTGAGACTTCTCCCTCAAGAGGATGATAGTGGTGTACCTGTATGCCATTGCGCCCTTGGGTCTTTCTCGTTTTTTATTTGCAATGTTTAATATATAAGGTAGTTTGTCAAGATATAGCTTATTAGCTTATTCGAATTTTTAGTAGCTTATTTGTAGAAGCTGTTACATCATTTTTACTTTTCTTAGCTTGGTAATAGTATAAAGTATTTTTACAAAAAGTTTCAGATTTTTCTCGTTATTTTTAGTATTTTTAAACATTTAATTAGTGTAGAATCTTATTTAATTCAATAAAAAAAATATAAAAGTCTAAAACATATAATTCTTTTTTCTAAAAATTTCTTTTATTATATAGTACGTAATAAAATTAGTTTTACACTCGTAGGCCTTTTATTTCAATAATTTTACGTTTTTGCTTGCGCACTCGCGTAATTTTTAGACTTAACGTACGTTTTCATTTTAAATCTAGTTTTTAGATAATTTGAGTTTACGTTTTAGTTAAAATAGTTTATTTAAGATATTTTGTTTTATAAAATCACAAAAACATCATTGTAAAAATAGTGATAGCGTTTATTTAATAGATTTTAACTTTTTAATTTTCTTAATTTGCATTTAAGTCGCTGTAATTTGTAGATCTTTTCTTTAGGTAATTATCCATTCAAAACCTTACTGATCACTATCCTTAGTGATCATTCTATCATCTGATCAAGTGTTTATACACCAATTCATCCTCCGTGGGACTTAACGACCCAGGAATCCACTATATTCCTCTGATCTTAATTGCATTAGTGTTTGAGCTGTTTTAAGTTTGTTACGGTTGACCATTCACAAGTGGTTAGCTTGTGTAATTAAACTTGACGGTTTAGCACCGATCAAATTTTGGCGCCGCTGCCGGGGAGGCTATAAGCGTGTTTTAAGCATTTCCAGATCCATACTTGCACATATACCACCTTTTTGTAAACAGTTTTTTTTTTAAAAAAAAAATCAAAAAGTTCATTAACACTTTTTCTAAAGTGTTAACAACACCAAAAATATTTTCATTCATCGTTTTTATGGCATGTTTTTCAAAAATCCAAAAATATTCATCTTTACCCTCTTACCCTTTTTGATTCTTTATTCCTTTACCCTCTATCCATTTGATTCTAACTTCTTCTATTCCCATGGAATCTCTCGACTACGACGAAATCTGGAACGAAGTTGAAAAACTTCCTATTTTATCACAAATGTCAAGAATTCGTGTTGTTCGTGATGATCCATTGATTCTGCGTAGGGAAATGGAATGAGAAACCAAGGTGACAAAGGACCAGGTACTTTCATCTGATAATGAAGGTACTAAATACGTCCAACCTACAGTTATCCAAAGATCTAAACCCTCAATTGCTCCTAAGCCGTCTAAAATTGATCCTACACTTTCACGATTTACGGTTAAAAGCAAACATGCAGAATTCAGACCGGTGACTAGCAAGAAGACTTGCCTAATCTTCATGTTTCTCAAGAACCAGAACCGGAGACCATAACGGAAGTGGTGGAAATTGCTAGCTCTCAGAGCACACCACTTGTCCCACCTCCGGTATTTTCAAAATATTCTTCGAGACTTAATAGTCATTCGGATCACCATGTTGGTTTTGTTGATTCTTTGAATGAACTGATTCCTTCTCATAACTATCAAATAGAATCGTTTATTCCTTGTGTCGGTTGTGGTGAGCCTCTTTTTGGTTCACCCTGTTGCTGGTGTACGTGTGTACAGTGTGGTAATGATATTCGGAACGGGAGTTGTTTGTTTTGTGGTTCGAGGAATTCATTTGATTATGATCCTAATCCGAACTCATTTAACGACCCTTCAAATTTTTCCAACTACCCACCACAGCCCGACTTATCTTCATATAATCAACAATACCGCTGTGAATTTTGTGGAGTTCCTCACCAAGGATTTGAATGTCAATCCGGAAACACGATTGTCTATGAACAGTTTTCCGGTGATGCTCAGAACTTTGGTTATGACCAATATCCATATGATTCACCAATCCAGGCTCAACAGTTTTACTGTTGTGAGAACTGTGGAGGTCCCCATTTCAGCTCTGATTGTCAAACAGGGAATCCATTTCCTTGTAACAATTATGACTATCCAGATCACAACCAACCTCCACAGTGCCAAATGACTCAAACTCCTCAGCAAGCCCAACAAGATACTTATCTAGAGCTTCTGGAGTCGGTGAAAAGAACTGAGGAGTTCAGTAAAACAGCATTTCATAATGTTCCCAGTTTTTCTTGTGTATATTTTGGGGGTCCTCATGATGATTATCAATGTCAACCTTCCGGTTTTGACAAATCTCCACTCCCACAATGTCCCGTCATTCAAAATTCACATGAGAAATCCATGGAAGAATTGCTAGCTGAAGAGCAGGCTGCTAAAATAAATTCCCAAATTGCTTTTGAAAAATCTATTAGGGAATTAATTGCAAAAGAAAAAGCAGCCAGATCTAACTCTCAATTTCGTTTTATTCCTGATGATAGTGATGATGAAGATACACTTGAAGATTCATCAAGTTCATCAGTGGATATTCCAGCAGTTGAGATTCATTCTCAAGCAACTGCCATCACACCCGAAGCTCCCACTCACTCTCTGAACATGGGGGACGAGCATCTTGACACTGTTCCTGAAAAGGAATCGGACGAATTCATAAAGTCTAGTGTTGAGGACCTTGTCCCAATCCCGAGAGAGTCACAGGGAACTTTTGATCATGTGTGTGATATCCCTCCTCCTCTTGTCTTCCCAAAAGATCATGTTGAGATATTCTCCGATTCTAATGATGATGATTCGTTATCTTGTGGAGACATCAGTTATATGGAAGAATTACCTTCTGAGCTTGTCAGCTTAGGAGAAGAGAATGAAGAAGAAATAATCCAAGACGAAGCTCTTCGTCTTACATTATTGAATGTTAATCTTCTCATTTCTAGAATCGAGGCTTTTAATGAAAAGCCTACTTCATATCCTATCCCCTTTGAGGATAGTGAACTTTTGTTCAATGATTCTATTCCCGAATTGCAAACGTTCCATTTTGATCATATGGGAGAGAAGATTAGTGGTATTACCACTTCTCATTCTCATAATTCTCTTCCCGATTATGAATCATTCACTTTTGAGGAGTTCCCCAGTGAACTCAGTCAAATCAATCCCGAATATGAATCATTCTCCTTTGAGGAGTTCTCCTGTGAACTCACTCATATCATATCTCTACCGGAGTATGATAACTTCTACTTTGATCTAGACACACCCGGGATATGTCTAGACCAATTGAGCTTAAAAGATGAAATTCATGCTATCATGAATTCCCTTTCTGATGATGATGAGTTAGTCAAGATTATTATCATGACTTTCTTTCTCTTCTTCACCTATCCCGTAGCTTCTCCTGTTCTTCATTCCTTCGGGAATGAAGACATTATCTTTGACCCCGGCATTTTCATTTATCATTTTTTGAGCCGGTTCTGTGTATATCTCATCGGTGTGGAACTTTCACGTACTTCAATGTTTATACAAACATCTTGAATGAAAGTCCGATGGAGATTGTCTCTTCCACTTACTTCCCCATGAACCAATTTAATTCGGGGTCGAGTCAAGCTAGCGACTCGGAAATCAAAAACAGTAGTTAAGCATGGGTTTTCACCCGTGTGTACCACCTTAGTGTGGGGGAGATGCCCCACATGTTGTATATAGACCTTATAAATGAATGAAAATTGTAAATATTAAAAAAGAGAATAATTGTTGTGTTTCTACACTTAGCTAGTAATGTTATCTTTTTACGTTCTAAGTTTCGACATAACAGCCGGTACTTTGAATATTGAGGACAATATTCATTTCTAAGTGTGGGGGGGGGGGGAATTATAATAGAAACCACTCGGCTAATGGTTAATACCTAAAGGTTGACGGAAATGGTGTTCGGTATTTGAACGCCCGATCGGTTGAAAAGTGATCAAATTTCTATACCACTCAACTTGTGGTATGTTAAAACCCGTTTAACGTTCGGTATTTGCCTAAACTCTATAGAAATGGTTCTCGGCAAACGAGGACCTAATCGGTTAGGAATACACCCAATCTGTACCACCTGACTAATGGTAAACAACACAAATCATGTATCATGAAGGTGATTTATTTTTTTAAATTTTAAAACCGGTAAAACCCCCTTTTTCCCTGATTTTCCCATGAAAATAATAGTTTAAGCGGTCTTAAAGGGGGGGGGGGGTGTGAATCTTTACTTATAACAGGAGTTATAAGTTTCATGGCCGACAATA
>BPTQ01000008.1:138813230-138877610 GCA_019973895.1 Chrysanthemum seticuspe
GAGGATGAAGAGTTAGTCATGATTTGTATCATGATTTTCTTTCTTTTCTTCATATATCCCGTGGCTTCTCCTGTTCTTCACTCCTTCGGGAATGAAGACATTATCTTTGACCCAGGCATTTCCATGCACCATTTGTGAGCCGGGTCTGTCTGTCTGTATCTCATCGGTGTGGAACTTTCATGTACTCCAATGTTTATCCAAACATCTTGAATGAAAGTCTGATGGAGATTGTCTCGTCCACTTACTTCCCCATGAACAAATTAATTCGGGGTCGAGTCAAGCTAGCGACTCGGTAATCAAAAACAGTAGCTTAACATGGGTTTTCACCCGTGTGTACCACCCTAGTGTGGGGGAGATGCCCCACATGTTGTATATAGATCTAAAAAACTTTGAAAATTGTATATATTAAAAAAGAGAATAATTGTTGTGTTTCTACACTTAGCTAGGTTTATTATCTTTTTACGTTCTAAGTTTCGGCATAACAGCCGGTACTTTGAATATTGAGGACAATATTCATTTCTAAGTGTGGGGGGGGGGGGAAATTCTGGCGAATTTGATAATAAAAGTACCCTTTTAGTCCCTTTTTCCCCCAAAATGGCCAAAATTTTAAATTTTTTTATTTAGTGGAAGTACTATGTACTAAACACAACAAATGGTAATCAGTCCACCATGTCTAACCCACATAAGGATTGGCTAATCCAGGAGCAAACGGCTCTTGGTAAAGATATCTCAAATCCGTTTATGGCTTGCAATTTGCCCAAAATTGTATGGTGTTCAACTCACCATATCTTTAAACTAGTGAAAAGTTGGCTAGCCCGCAAGTTTATGGCTTGTGGTAAAGGCAGTTGGAAATCCATAATTGGTAATCGGCTCACCAAAGATAATATTGATAATTTATCTAAGAGTTGGCTAGTCCAGAAGCAAACGGCTTCTGGTAAAGACAAATCAAATCCGTTGAAAGCTTATGATTTGCTCAAAATCATTTGGTTATCATTGTACCAAGGTTCTTACTTGAACTGAAACAATTGGCTACTCCAGAAGTAATGGCTTTTGGTAAAGAGATAAAATCCATTAACTTTTCATAAATCATTGCTAGGGACTAGCAATATCTTAGTGTGGGGGATTGATGAGTGTCTAAATACTCATCATTTTTATACTGTTTAGACTGCAAAAACATCTGAAAACACTCAGAAACATATCAAAATGATAAAAATATCACAAACAATCCCATCTCCACTAAACCATCACCATTGGTTCCTAGAGCTATCTCATTCACAACTCCACTATCATCACCACACCTCTGCAACTTAGAGGATTTGCCTCCTAGGCCGTCTCATCCTCCTCCACCAGCAACATTCTCCTCATTAGGAGGAATAATGATACAAAATCAAGGTGTTGAGTCAACATTAGCTCCGGCTTCCTTTTCGCCGTCACCATCATATAATCCCATCTTCAAATGCGCCTCCACCAATCCCTCCATCGTTTGAGGCTCCACAACCCGCATCACTTGATCCTTCGCATCAAGTGACAAGGTTTTAAAATGTACCTTTTTGAGAGGTCATTTAAGCCCTTATTTGATCACTTTTGTATTCGTTATTACTTAATATCGTTCCTTTTCACTTTTTAGGTATCTTGAAGGCAAAATGCTGGAATGACACTTTTTCGGACGAAAAGGCGCGAATATACGAAGAAAATGGCCAAAGTCAAGAATCGAGATACTCAAGCTGCTGGAACTGAAGGGGACGTCGTCATGTGTTATCTGCGACACCATCGCAATCACTTTTGTGACGGCTCAGTAGCCAAATTGCTTATTTACAAGTGACGGTGTCAGGTTTTAAAAGAGTAGGTCGTCGCAACTCAGACGTCCTAGATTTGATCCAGACGACGTCAGAGACTGAAGGGGACGGCGTCACAAGCATAAGGTGACGCCGTCGCAAGACTAACGTGGCCAAGACGAAACCCTAATGACGGAGACCAGACGGCGTCACAAATCAAAGGGTGACGCCGTCGCATATGTAATCTTATATACAGAATCCGAATTTTTTAGTTTTCAGTGTGTAGTCTTTTGGAGTAAAAACCTAAACCGAACCAAGGCTGTCTTGTGCAGTATTTTAGGGTTCCAAACCCTATCTTACATCAAGATAAGTGTTTTACTTCATTAATTTAATTATGTCTTCAATTACTTGTGTGTATGCTTGCATGTTCCCCATGTCCGGCTAATTTACTTGTGTGTTTGCTTAGGGAATATGAAACTTAATTATTGAATATTGATTGGTTGTCTCTTATCTTAATTGTTAATGATCTAGTAATGCGATAGGTCATCCGTTGTATAGTTAATGCTTTATTAATCTTTGTGAACCTTAGTTTATAATACCTAGAGTTGTTGTAGGCTAAACCATCCGAAGAGTACCTTAGAGTTAAAGTTTATAAATCCTAGAGATTTTGTAGGCGATACCCTTTGGTAGTTTCAAAGAGTTAGGGATAAACGCATACCTATGACTTTAGACACACAATGCGATTAAGAATAAGGACGTGACAATTCAACCATCAATAGGAGATAATTAAGGAGTAATAAAACCTAAGTAAACACATCTTTAAATCATCATACGAGCACACAATAATTAGACATAGACTACCCTCACCTTAGTTAATTAGATAGTAGAAGTACTCGGTAGAAATACCAACCCCCATATCCAAACCCCGAGATTCGTACCTTTCCATTTCCTAAAAAACATAAAAAAGATAAAAAAAAATCTTCCTCAACCCCAACCTGTTAGATATTGGATTTCATAAACACATAATAAACAATAATATGGGTAGAATTATGAGTAGGTTTAGAAAGAGAAAGTGGGAGCCTTTCTAGAGAGAGAAAGTAAAAGAAAACATAGAAGGTTAGATTGAGAATGATGAAAGGTCCAACCCTCTACCTTGGGAGGTAGAGGGTACTTATAGTTACAAACTACACGTCCTCCTTCGGACTGTGGATCAGGCATATAGTGGGTAAAGACCCGTCCGTCCTCCACGGTGTTACTCTAGACTAAATAACTAACTAAATAACTAGTAAATAACGTAACGTCTACGAGCTAACATATGCTATACTAGAGTTGGGGTGACCGACTCTTCACTATGGATTTTCCAATTCCTAACAATCTCCCCCTAAGGGAGGTCACCCCATGAATTACATTTTGTGTCCTAGCATTCTATTCTTTGTCTTTATGCTCGAGCTCGTAGACTACAATTCTTCAATGTCCGCAATCTTTGTGCTTTAGTAGCGATTCTTTAAAGTCCGCATAGATTTGTACTTTTAGTGGAGGCCTTTAACTGATCCACATCTTTGATGATCTTCGAGCTTTCTTTGAGATCATCAGCCATAGTAAATCTCTGGATCACCCTTTATTGTGTTGCCATCATGTGATGTTGTGACTTTTGGACCGACATGCTCACACTTTTGAATCATGACATCTTTCCATCAGAGTAGCGGAAGCCTTACTGGTTCATGATATTTGCAGCAGCGAAGCAGAAGCATAGTATGAAATATCAGAGTCAGGTTATGTAGATATGCACCAGTCATGAATTCTTCAATTTAAGTGTGGATGCTGTAAGCATGCGGCTTTGGATTGACCGCTCAATTCTGATCAGCTGCAACCATCCAAATGTACCTGCAAACAACAGTTAGCAATAAAACATACGAACGTGTCTTTGAACACTTTCGTTGAATTGAGGTACACGGCCCATGGTTCCTCGTTGATCAGTACAAGTACTGCCTGTGATCAGGTATAATTCCGAAGAATCTCCTTGACAGGGTTTCGCAGCTGTTCTAGCTGTTCTCAAACTGGAACGTCTCAAAGAAGACAACACGGAGTGAGTGAACCAGCGAATTGAGATTCACTGATTGATGAAAAATGATTTGAAAACAATCGTGTATTGCTTGAAGAAAGAGTTTTGCAATACGACGAAGGTTTTATGAGAAAGATCAATTTTCAATCAAAATACTTTTTATATTAGAGAATGAATACACATTCGATGTGCTAGTAAAAAGAAGAGATTCGCACATCGAACGGTTTTTCTAAAAGTATTTTTCAATCAGAGATACTTTTTGTGTTTGAAAATATGAATACACATTCGACGTGCAAGAGAAAAAGAAGATTTGCACATCGAATGGTTTTTCCAAAAGTATTCGTCAATTCCTTTCCTGGCCAAGGTTGATTCAAGATTGAATCACCCCATTGTTTCTATCCAATTGTCACAAGCTTGATCTTACGAGAAGATCTCACATGTCACCCACCAAGAGCTTGTTTGATGTTGGATCTAGAAGGATTTCCATCTTCATCGTGAATACTTTTACATACCACTCAGATGTTCTGGTAATACCACAAGGATAATGCGTAGGACTCTTAATATATACTTACTTTCCACATTGTGTGAAACAGCAAGTCTTCATGAATTTAGTGTCCTAACGAGATATTGTGGATGATCTCTTGGCTCTAGACTCGATAGTGCACAATTGGTTCCTATGCTGGAGACTAGGGAGAGGGTCTCCTTCTTTAATATCAACAATCTCTAAGAGAAAGTCGATAGATAATGTCGGTTCCCCGTGAGAATGAAACAAGCCCTTTTAATAGGAACTTGAGTGGCTTGGAAAGTTTAGTGCAGTGCATCACTGGGTCCATGATGTCTTGTCTTCAATACCAGTGTTACCTTAGTAACCACCAATAGCATATGTATTGAACCCGGTTACTGCCCTAAGGTTGAATTATTGGAGGGCTATTTCTTTTCACCCTTTTTCACATTCAATTTTTTTTCATTCTTCAACCCCTTCAGTGCTCACCGAGACTTCATAACTAGAACCTTGTTGGGTTTATTCCAGTACTAGCTCTATCTCAGTCCGCACTCTTCCCATTTCTCATTTTTCTCCTTTTTTCAATATACCTAAGGACTCTACACTATCTAGTGGATTGTCCCACGGTAGATCCCTCCGGTTCTGGCGGATCGTGGGAACAAATACCTAACCTAACCATCCTTATAACTCCATACATAAAGTAAAATGGTCGGTCTTTTTGGTACAGTTCATTCTTCCTTGAAACCAATTGAAAAATCATTTGGAAAACCAATCAAGGTACTTGTGATACGAGATAAAAGCATTTGCACCTTGATAGTTTCTTTTCTATTAAAATGCTCCCCCTCAATATATGCTTCGAGATTCGAAAGCGTTTAGCACATATGAGAGAGCAGCCTGCACAATTAAATCAAAACGATCACCTTTTATCAAATTTCATTATTAAATCACAAATTCTCCCCCGATAAAAAATATCAAACCCTTTGAGATTTTGGATCCCAAGTGATTTAATAAGGTTTAGAAAACATGGGAGAAAATGTGGCCTTGTTTAAATACTCATCTGGTTTATGGATAAATCCTCCTCCTCAACATGTGCATTATGTATATTGAAATCGTTTGGCACATGGAGGCAAGAGTGCCTTTAAAGGACTAAAAACCAATTCCATTTAAAACAAATTTGAGATTTAAATCACGATCTCTACCCCGATCAGAAATATCAAACCATTTGAGATTTGTGATCCCAACTAATTTAAATCATTTAGAAAAATTTGGGGAAAGACGTGGCAAGATTCAATTTTGAAAGATGACAGATAAGGACCATTTTAAGACATTAAAGATTGTTAGTGTCAGGTATGATATTTTTTAAGAGATCTTTTAAGTAAAACAAAACAATTTCACAATCAAACAAGAACAGAAAAAATTTCATTTTGAAAGACCTTGATTCTAAAGAAAAAATCATACCATGACATAACATTAAATCTTTAGATCACCACACTTTAACGTACAAGCCGGAAATTTTATGAAGAAATATTGTTTGAGAATATTATATTTTAAATCACTCTCCCCCTCAATCGATGACCGAATTCGATAATTGAGTGACATAGGTTTTGATAAAAAGAAGTCCGGTGATTTTCAAAATTTAGTCCAATTTATTTTCAAAACAATATTTTTCCATTTTCAAAACAATATTTTTCCATTTTCAAAAACAATAATATTCAAAGTTTTAGAAAAATTGTATCATCATTATTATCCCTGTACAAATATACGTTAGGTGGATGAGAAGCTTCCGTTTTTGTTGCTGTAGGGTTTGGAAGAAAAACCATCTGTTGATGCAGTGAGACTTCTTTCGTTGCATTTTAATGCCAACTGAGGTCCAATTAAGCTCCGTTTCTTCAATCACTTAGAAGAAAACCATCTGCTGATGCAGTGAGACCTCTTACGTTGCATTTATGCCAACTCTCCTTGGAAGTCCAATTAAGCTCCGTTTCTTCATTTGTCAACCCAAGATATAGTTACCCTTTCCTTTCAGCATCCAATCATCATATTATGTGGGATCCGGATCGGGAACATTCTTATACCAAAATACCTGCATACGTTAGTGAACACAAACAGATATATGGTGGTCGACATCACCCAAACAGCAATCGATTAATAACAGTCAATTCAACATGTCAATCAGATCATATAAGGCATGGGGTTTATGTGTTAATCAAACTCTAATCATCTAAACCTAACAATCATATCCTAAATTCCTAGTCCTTCGACACAGGCAAATATCATTTTTAATTAAGCACGTAGGATAATTAAGAAAGCTCGTTAGATGATATAGATTTGAAAACATTCTCCCCCTCAATCAATGACTTATTTTCTGAAAAGATTAAAAGCGCTGAAGTCATTGATTGAGTTTTCAATTTTTTACGAAAAACTCTGAAACTGATTGGTTTTGCAACTCATTAGCCACCATTTTGTTAAAACACCAAATATTTTTCTGAAGAATTTTAGACGGAAAAACATTTGTGTAGGAACAGCAGTCCTTCGACATACTTTCCTTGTTTTGTTTTTAGGATAAGTGCACGAAATATCTTGAAAATAGTTTACGCGTAGCACTTTCCTTCTTTAAAAAAACGGGTTGCTATCTGAAATAATAGCAAGCCATAGTTTAAGCACGGGTCACAGTCTGAAGTAACTGCAAGCCATTTTTTTTTTTTTTTTTTTTTTTTTTTTTTTTTTTTTTTTTTTTAAGACATGATTAGAAAAGAATATTTATACCTTCTGTTCGAACTTCATCTAAAGTCCCGTGCCATTATTGAATGACATTTCTAAGACCGTAGATGTTATCGATACCAGAAGACATGTCTTGAGAAAACAATATATATATATATATATATTTTTTTTTTTTGTCTTTTTCAAAATTTTCTGATTTTTATGGGTTTTTGTTGATTTTATATTTTTCTATTTTCTTTTGTTGGTTTTATATTTTTGTATTTGGTTTTAGAAAAATATTTACAAAGATAGAGAAATAGTTTAAGAAGATGATGATACGAGTACCGAGATAAGGAAATCCTTTAGCACTTTGTAGAAGATAGAAGTCATCATCTCTTAAACTTTCACCACCAAAGCTTTTGAGGCTCTGGAATCGTCGTCAGAACTTGAGCCTACAGAAAGTGAGACTTTGGTAGCTTCCCCCTAAACCGACAAACTAAGAACAAAGACCATTTCTCCAAGAAGTAGAAATGGACAAAAATGGTCTCATTGAATGAAGCTCAGCACCCCGAAGAACATGAGAACGCCAAAGTAACAAGTTGAAACATTGATCGTCTTAGTGGTTATCAAATCCGGAATAACTGATGAAGACCGATCACATGAACCTGTTGTGCGTCCCCGATGTTTACATTACTCTTCGAGATTGACCAGTTGTCTTATTCAGGGGAACAATACATCAACATCTTCATTTTACTAAATGCATTCCAGTTATCTTCCATATAACCAATCAGCCCATAATGTACACAAGTACCCAACCAGAGTAGAGACAACAACATCACACTAACTGGTTGAATCACTGATCTCCTCTACGGATGTCAACTCTAGAATAACTGATTAAGATCAATCATGTGAATATGTTGTCCGACCCTGATGTACACATATATCTCCCCTGATCGTTGCGATCTCATCAGAAACATCATTACATTATGTACATGAAGCACTAACCGGAAGCACTTTATCATAAATCATATAGAAGATGTCGATATTCAATATCATCTCACGAACCAAATATTCTTTTCACATTTCTTCTAACTGAACGCTGAAGTAACACATACCAAAAGTCTCCAGAGACCATTTCATACACCAAAGGCTACGAGATAAACACTGAGTTTCTCTACGGTTATGACCATTGTCTTTCCGGGATAACTTCAATCAGGTAGAAGTGTTAAGTTCATCATGTGTACTCGTTGTGCGTTTAGATATATGTCTCCTTCCCCCTTACTGGTTTTGATACCTCAAATTCAGCAAAACATAATATACCCAAAAACTCGAAATCTTGTGAGAAGAACTCAAATAGCCCAAATGAATCCTGTGAGAATCAACTGCTACGGAAACTCTCCCTGACTATCTTTACCAACCCATATGTGGAAAAATTGAAATCACCGGTGATGAAGAAAACCCGATATACCAAACTTGAAACTGAAGTAGAATTTTCCACATTTGTATCTTAAGCTTGCACTTAATGATGGAAGAACGGTGTCAAGAATTTATGCTTCAAGCAAATTTCTAAGTACTCACTACTCAAGCAAAGTATGAGACATTAACACCTCTTGCGATTATCCACACCGTCATATGCGTGTGACACTGAGTAAAACAAAGTAACTCCTAATAGTGATAGTTAACCAGGTCTTCAACCATCCACCTCGACTGCTGGTAACTAGATAACCTAAGACTTCAACTCAAATTCTTAAGCCCGAGCAAGTTATCAAATAAGAACACGCCTTTGTGAATGTCAACTTCAACCTCAAATAAGTGATAAATGAGTAACTTCGAAGTAATCAACTTGTGTCAAATGTCCAACACGTGAATAAACATACAATTGGATGAACATTGACCCACTGAATGAACCGGAGCAAATGATTCCTCAACATCAATGCATTCTTCCTTAAGGTATACATGTAGAAGCTGATCTGGAAGATTTACCAAAAAATGTCTTCTAGCAGATGAGGTAGTCATTTTCCTTAATGTTAATGTGGTTGATTTATAGCGTGCACAATGAGAGGAACAATAATCCGTGAAGATTTGGCAAATGAATACCAAAGAGCGGATCATTATTCATGAACAATAATCCGTGAATATTTGGCAAAGGAATACCAAATAGCGGATCATTATTCAGTAGTGCAACTACAATATCATGATAGACATTATCAACGCCTTGTGAAGTAACTGGAGATGAGGTTTCTTGATAATTCTGAGAAGTACTTCTTAGATGGTGAACCAGTTGAGTCAGTAGACACCGGAGCATGAGCTTCAGAAGCTGGATGATTAACATTCGTCGGAGGTTTGAAGTACTCATCAAACATATCTTTGAAAAACAATGAATCCCAAACACTGAATCCCAGTTATCCTTAGTAAGTGAAGCATTAGGCGTTGGAGGAGAGTTATCAAAAATCAAAAAAATGAATCCCTGCTCAAGAATATGAGCAAGTCTAATTGGGGATTAAATTTGGCTTTTCAATCTTCCCCAATTAGTGCTCTCCCCTAAACTGACGAAGATTTTAAAGTGTTCTTCTCAGCCCGGATTAAGAAGAAGTCTTTAGATCATCAAATGCAATTCGTCTTTAGTCTTCTAACATGTAGCAGAAAATGTAGATCAGAGTGTAGACTCGACCTTCTTCAAGATTGTCCGAATGAGGAAATAGACAGTTAACATCTTCTTCACACCAAGGGCATTCCCGTTAACTTGTAAATAGCAAATCCCCTTAATTAAAATCCCTCCCATTCAAACAAGAACAGAGAGATGTTCATCAAAGAAATTAGCCCAGCAACTAGAAGCACATTGTCATTTAATCATATCAGCCCGTGTGAAGATGTCAACCAACGGCTCTTAGAAGAAACTACATGTGAAGATGATCCTATAAGAAGAAGCTCGGTTCTTACATGAGTTAGGAGCCGTTTGACCATATATTCTCAAATATCAATCAACCATGCAAAAAATTCACACTTCTTCTCCCCCTCAAGAATTGCATACGGAGATGCCATTCTTGATTAAACAAGTGATTATCATCCAAATGTATTCTATTCACACTTCTCCCCCGCAAAACTAGCACATGATGTCGCCATCTTCATTATATTGAGCAAGTGGAATAAGAGTAATTATCAGTAGACCGGTTCACTTGATGACTGAAGCGCATGGAAAAAGCATGAAGCATGTTGATGAAGAATGTAGATGAGAATGGTCATAAACATGAAGATTTCTCTTCTTTTGAAGATAAAGCGCACTGAAGCGTACACTTTTCCTTTCTTTAAGGAACGGGGCCTGAAGTGATATCTGCAGACGCCATAATGATGAAGTACGAGGCCTGAACTGATTTGAACAGACATCATTGCCGCTTGAATATCAAGGTTGAGTTACTAGAACCCGTGAGTTATGAGATATCAATCCGTTTGTTATCCATACTTTAAGCCAGTCCATGTATTGAAGGATCGAAGTATCTGCAACTGAGTAAGGAATACCTGCACTAACATTACAAACTTGATTGCATATATATTGGTTAGTGACATTAGTATCCAAATCCTTTGGGGTTTCACGGTCAACCTTGATTTTGTCATCGGTAAACAGTTTTCCGGTAGGAATCCACTTAAGTCCAGCATCCTTAAACATTCTACCAGAAGGTATCCACTTATGGCAAGGTTTAGGATTGTTAAGCTTCTTATGCATAGTGGAAGACTTATCCTTATTCCTAGTTTCCAAAGATTTAGCAGTTGGTATCCATCTAGGCGAAGTTTTTGATTTGTTTTGATTCACAACATGTTGAACCTTAGTCACGTTAGTAGACTTAGTGGATTGTACCTTAGCATGTGAATTAGGAAAATGTTTCTTATGTGGAAAAGACTCAGAATTTCTAGTTTTGTTTTCTACATACTTAGCATTCATATGCACATAACTACTTTTAGATGCACGCCAATCCCTAGTCTTTTGAGTGTTCCTAGGTAGTGGTTTACAACTACTAGCAGTGCCTTGAAATCTCATAGAATTCCTCACCCTAGGTTTTGCACCTAAAATTCCGTCTTTTCGAATCAGTGCCTTTTTCCTAGCTTTTTCTAGATAATAGTTCTTCCACAAGTCATTCATATCATATGAATTCTGGGTTTTAATGCTTGGTTTTGACACTGTTTTCGAACTAATCCTAGAGGTGCTGGGAGTAGAAGTGACTACGTGTTGAGGGTTATCGGAGTTAGAAGCCTTATTCTTAGGTAACTCAGGTGAAGTGACTGGTTTTGACAAAACTTGTTTCTCATCAACTTGGGAGGCAAACCGTGTTTTTGAAAATTTTGGTCTTTCGGATATAAACGCAGTAGGCTGCCTAACAAAGGACCGGTTTCTAATGGGATGAGAAACTGTTTTCCCCAAGGTTGATGGTTTTGTAAACTTAGTGTTCACACTTTTTCCTACGGTTTTTCTAAGCTCATTCTTTAAGGCAACAATGGCGAAACTCTTTTCCTGAAGTTGAGCTTTGAGTTCATCAATTTTTGCTATCAAAGAGTTTTTTTGCTCCATTGACTTAGTTCTAGCTTCTTTGACAGAGTCACTTAGTTCTATGTGATGCTTTCTCAAAGACTCATTTACCTTTAGTAATTTAGCCACATAAATTGACAGTTCATTATTTCTTGTTATAATAGCATCAATGTCTTGTGTATTCATGACTAAATTACTTTTCACATTCAAGACAGAAATATGTTTCTTCAGATTGTAACTGGTTGAGTCTTTGTCTTGAAGCTGAGCTTTCAAGGTGTTAATTTCAAAAAGTTCACGGAATTCAGGAAGTTCCGGATTTTTACATGGTTTGTTAAGTTGAAAACTTTCTTCTTTACTCTGTATCGCAATCTCAAGTGAAATGCAATGTTTTTCAAGATTTGAGAATTTGTTTGAAAGTTCATCAAAAGCCCTTTTATCAACCATATCATTTGTTTTGAAATTATTAGACTCAGCCTCAACAAAGGAACATTTATCAGAATCATGTTCAGCATTAAGATCAGTATGTTTAAGTGAATTAGCAGATGCACTATGTTGAACAGTTAAGGGTACCTCATCACATGACACACGTTCAATTTTCGGTCTGATATTTGCATCCACATCATGTGTAACAAGAGTCACTGAACTACTGGCTATTTCAAGCTTATCTGTATCTGAGCCTCTGTATTCAGTGTTAACTGATCCAACATCTGTTGCTTCACCCGACTCAACGCTACAATCTCTTGATTGCACTCGACATTCATTCACCCTTCTGATTTCTGTATCCACATCTTGTCTGACTGGAGTTACTGAACTGCCGGTTACATCATTCTTTGTTGTCTCTGTTAATCTACATTCATCAACACCCGATCTTTCAACTGATACATTACCTGTCTCATCACAACTATCTCTCAACTGCACCAGACTCTCATCCACATTTTCATCTTTCAGAGTAACTTCCTCAATGTACTTCTCTACATTATCCATGAGATGGATAAGTGTCTCTATGAACACGCTAATTTCCATTCCAGTGTATCTCTTGAAAGACATTTCAGTCATGTCTTGATCATAATCAGATGTAAATTCCCCCTGATGAATGACTGAAATTGGTTGTGGATCACTTGTAGTGCAGCACCGGAACAATCCTTTTGAAACCTCACCATATTCAGCCTGTTCCGCTCGTTTTGACTGGTATTTCGCTGAAAACGGAGTTACGGTTCAAAAGTTATGGCCGTTTGAAGTTTTACCGTAAAAAGTCAACTTTTGGTCAAACCGCTTCAATCAACTCGCATCCAGGACAACTCGCATCCAAGACAACTCGCTTAAGGCTCAACTCGCATAAGATGACACAACTCGCATAAACAGACTCACATAAACAGACAACACGCTTAATAGACAAGTCGCATAAAACACAACTCGCATAGGCAACTCGCTTAAGCAACTCGCATAGGAAACTCTCTTAGGCAACTCTCTTTAGATACGTTGAATCTGGACAAGTCGCATAGGCAACTCTCTTTAGTATCAACTCGCTACACAATCAACTCACTTAAAGAAACAAGTCGCTTAATAACCAAGTCGCATAAATAGTCAACTCGCTAAGTAGCTAAGTCGCTTATACCAACTCGCTTCAAATGAAGAAGCAACTCGCATCCAAGAAACACAACTACGAGTCTCAACTCGCTTTGTACACTTTTCACAAATACCCACTTTATCAATCAAAAGTGACCAAACCACAATGATTTAAGCTTTCCAATTCAAAACCTAAACACATATGATGATCCTAAACACAAAAGTACAAGCAAAATTGAAACTTTAACACTAGAATTTGTCCAAATGATTCAAACTCTCCTAAACACTTAATACCCCAAAAACCTTATGAAATCCACCAAAACAAAGAACATGAAAGATGAGTGATCAAACCATGGCCGTCTGATACCAATTGTTAGATATTGGATTTCATAAACACATAATAAACAATAATATGGGTAGAATTATGAGTAGGTTTAGAGAGAGAAAGTGGGAGCCTTTCTAGAGAGAGAAAGTAAAAGAAAACATAGAAGGTTAGATTGAGAATGATGAAAGGTCCAACCCTCTACCTTGGGAGGTAGAGGGTACTTATAGTTACAAACTACACGTCCTCCTTCGGACTCTGGATCAGGCATATAGTGGGTAAAGACCCGTCCGTCCTCCACGGTGTTACTCTAGACTAAATAACTAACTAAATAACTAGTAAATAACGTAACGTCTACGAGCTAACATATGCTATACTAGAGTTGGGGTGACCGACTCTTCACTATGTATTTTCCAATTCCTAGCACAACCTTAGCGTAGTAATTTATCACTAGCATTACTATTCCCCTAGAGAACGATATCAATTCCCGTGGCTTACCCTAATACTACACTACAACGATTAGGTTCACTGCCTAGGGTGTTGAAAAACTTGCTCGACGAAAAGGAAGTTCCTTTGACCCCGAACGACGCGTGTAGCGTTATCAAGTTTTTGGCGTCGCTGCCGGGGAATAGAATAGCTAGTTAGAATTTCACCTCGTTTAGGCTTCTTTGCTTGATTCCTATCAAGTAAATTTTTTTTCCCATTTTTAGCTTTCTCGTAGTCTATCCCCCTTCTTCGTGACCTTTGTTCGTAACCCTATCATGGAAGGTGATAACCAACCACCATTCATCAACCTACCACCAAATGACCCGCCAAGAGGCCGTACTCTTGGTGAATACTCGAGACCAAGCCACCTAGGCTATAGGAACACCATTGAGCTTCCGACCAAGCCCAAACTATGGCCCTGCGATCCGACACCATCCAGTTGGTGCAAAACGGATGTGCATTCCATGGACTTCGTTCCGAAGATCCTAATCAGCATCTTAAGGATTTCCTTAAAATTGTTGATTCCATCGACCTCAATGCTACTACTCGGGAGACCACGCGTCTGCGTCTCTTCCAATTTTCTCTTCGTGACAAAGCTAGTAATTGGCTTGAGCGACTTTCCGCCGGCTCCATCTCAAGTCGGGATGATCTCACCTCTCGCTTCCTTGCTCAATTTTTCCCACCGGTAAGAACCACTAAGCTTAGGAATGATATCTTGATGTTCCAACAACGTCAAGGTGAATTTCTCTATGAAGCATGGACTCGATTCAAGGACTTACTCCATAAAGTCCCTCATCACGGCATTGATCTTTGGCTCCAAGTCCAACTCTTCTATGATCACGTCAGTCCCCCCTCCAACGAACCATTGACTATGCCGCCGGAGGAAGGCTAAGTGACCTCAATGATAAAACATGTTGGGAGGTCATCGAGGACCTAGCTCAATATGAAGAGGAAGGTTGGGAAATTCCAGTAGTCCAGGAGAACGGGCCAACTTCCCAAGCACAAGCAATTGTGAGTATGGAGGCGCAAGTGAATGCGTTAATGGAAGTAACCACCCATGCTGATAAGCATGTAAACGCGATCAAGGAATTTTTGCTCCCAAGAAAGTCCCGGCAAGATGAATTCGAGGACATAATGTTGACATTTGTCCACAAGCAAGAAAAAGAAATAAAACGCCTCGAAGCTCAAATGCGGAAGACTCACGACACTTTCTTGGGACTAGCTGACAAATTCATGCTGAACATCCGTGAAGAAATCACAAAGAACAATATACCTAAAAAGATAGAGAAGGTATATGCTATACCGGAGCACGTTGGGATGACTCCCAAACCTTCTCCAATTTCATTAAGCAGGGCAAACCCCCTCAAGGAATCACATTCTTGTTTAAATTCCTGTCTCAACACTCCCCGCTTGTTCCCTAGGAACATATTTATTGGAAAGGTGCACGTGTCACTTCCCAACTTCCCCAATGTTAGGAAGAGTTCTTTAGGTTTTAAACTAGGATCAAAGAACCCTCACCCCCACTTCGGAGTTTCAGGGATCACAATTGAAAGACAATTTGACATATGCATTGCTTACCGTCGTGGAAATTTTTGGTGGATTGACAAAATTGATGTTAAAATAAAAACCAAAATCTTTGTCAAAAATAGTAACCAGATTTTTGATCCGGGCAGATTAACAAAACCATTTTCTTTTGCAAAAATTTGGGCGTGACGCCGTCACATATAAAGTGTGACGCCGTCACTAAGCCAGATCAGACGGATAAAAACATCACCATCCCTTTCATTCTTTACCCTACACATTTTTTTATCCGCCCCACATCACACCACCACGTTTTCCCACCTCAAATTCATCATTTTGCCACGTCAATCTCCACAAGGTAAGTAGTATACACTGATCTTTTTCTAGTCAATTGCTCGATTTCATGCTCAATTTTAATTTTCCCTTTTTCATCCGAAAACCCCCAATTGGTTAATTTGTGCTAAATGTCGCCCATGAATCTTGTTAATTAGGTTTAAGATTAGGCGAATGGTAGTATTATCATATGGGGTTAACTTTGCGAGAAGCCTTGATGGCTTAGGAACTAAAACCACCTAGCCATATCCCATTGTTGCTGCAACGAGGGTGTTTGGGTCAAGGGTTATGGTTAAAAACCTGGATTTTTCCCTCGCAAACGTCGGATTTGAATTTTGGTCGGGGTGACGGCGTCAGGTTTATGTTGTGACGCCGTCGGAACCGTCTGACGTCGTCCTTTGCATCTCGAATGTTACTCATTTGTTCCCCATCTATTTGATTTTCTGTTTCAGATGAGCAGAAGAACGAAGAGAACTAGGGGACAATCTTCTAATGCCCAGGAAAACATAGCAGACACGATTGCTGAATGGGGAGTATTTGTCGAGGAAGGATTCCAGACTCGTTACAATGATTTGCTTCATCAAACTATTGATTCAGGGGTTGTTGTGGACTGGGGATTTCTTGAGGAGCATGATCTGGCTAGAGAGTTCTCAAACAGTTTTAGGAGGGACAAGTTCACTGATCCCCAGTGGGAAAGGCTATTTAGGATGCGTGAGCCCGTGTATGGTAAGTTGGTGCATGAATTTCATGCATCTTATCTGATGAATATCAATTCGTGTCGAGATAACATTGAGTTTTAGGTTAGGTGGAGAATGGAGGGCTATGTCGGTACTTGAGTTTGGATGGATATTGGGGTTGTATGATGCTGGGAATGCTGAAAGCGATGTTTTTAGGGCTAGATTGGCAGCTGGGATTACCCATAGGGACGACATGCTTGGTATTCAGTTCTGGAACACAATAGCTAACGAGGAGTACATTACTGGGAGTACTCTTGCATCTCAGATCCGAGATCAACGGATTAGGCTCGTACACCGTTGCCTCACTTTCTCTATCACAGGGCGCCAGAGCACGAGTCATCGTGTCACTTTACCAGATCTATTCTATCTCTACTGCATGTTGGCCGAGGGTGTGCACTGTAACATCCCATTATGGTTAGCCGATTACTTGAGGACTGCTAGTGTGATGAGGTTTGAGGATAAGGTGTATGGAGGCATGTTTATCACCCGGTTGGCCCAGTCCTTTGGCATTTTGGCGGGGGAGGCACCCGCATACCTTAATGTGGTGGCACCAAGGGTCGTCAAAGCCAAATCCCTAAAAGCTATGGAGGTCATCATGGACTATGGTAGGGGCTACGCGTGGTTTTGTGCTCAGCCCAAAATTCAGGGTGGTGATGATGACGATGACGACGAGCCACATATGCCAGCACACCAGCAGGGAGATGGAGCAGGGAGCTCCGCCGACGCCTACCGACACATGTCCGGTGGAGATTGGCAGGCCTACCAGGGAGTGTGGATGGGCCGCATGGACACGTGGATGGCGCAGCAGGATCAGAGGGCTAGCTGGACCTACGATCATACCGTCAGACAGATGCAGCATCTGTCCATGCGTGATCAGCTTGACCTACACTTGCAGATCGATCCATTCCTAGGGTGGGAGGAGGATTACCCACCTTATGGGTATTTGGGCCCTCTTCCCCCTGGTTATGAATACCGTCATGGACCTCCTCCCTAGTGACTTATGTATTTGTTTGTGGATTGTTTATGGATTTGTATGCTTGGTTGTTGAGACAGTTTAATTTGGACATGTAATAATTTAGGTTATCTTGACTATGTGGTGAACTTTAATTTGTGGCATATGTATATTCGCATTTAGGTGGTTCATCTATACCCTGTGTGGTTGGATTATCTTGTTTGTGTCATATATTTTTTATTGATTTTTTATTCTCATGTTTAAATTTATAAAAATATTTTATTTTGTTTTTAACCTCGTCTTAATTACATATAAAGGTATTTTACATAAGGGATAAGTGTAGGGAGGATTACACACGTTTTCAAAAGAAACGTAAACATGAGAATTTCAATTAATTAAAAGATATGCATGTGTGTGTGTTCGAGTCAAATGCTTGTATCGAGTCATAATGGATGTTTTGCAAGAAATTTTTCCAAATTCTAAAGATGTAAATTTTCCAGAATTTTTTCCAGAAAATCACAGACCAGTTTTTGTCAGGATAACCTGACGGCGTCGTGATCGCAACCTGACGGCGTCAGGAAGGAGCAAAAACAACTGATTACTTTTCTCGTTTTCTGAGCTACTTATAATTTTTTGGAATTTTCCAGGTCTTAATTTTCCAGAAATTCTGTAAACATCCATTCCACAAGCATTATATCCTACTTTAGTAGAGTCCTATATATATTATTACCGCCGATTTTACGCGAAGGTTTCGATTATTTTCTTCAAGTGTGCAGGTTTAATTTATCAAGAAGAAGATACATAAGATGAGAATAAACTTTTCACGCAAACGTTCTTCTTGAAGAAAGATGTAACCACCACTTTACACGGATCCTACCGAGCTAATCAGGGGAGTACTAGTTTCTTTCATCTTTTATTACCTTCCATTATCATAACTTTGATACTTTCGGGGAACATTAGGGACAATGTTCAGTTTAAGTGTAGGGAGGGAAAATAAAACGGGAAATTTGAAACTATGCTTATCCTTGATTATTTGCTTTGTCCAATTGTATGTGTGTAATAAACCATGAGAAAATGTCGGTTAGGGTAATTTTGGCACCAAATTTAAAATTTTTCATGACATATAGGAGTGGGCCATTAGTCTTAATAAAGCGTCTCATGGATAGGAAGTTATATGACTAGCACAAAAAAACCCTTTACCACTTAAATTCCACCCAAAATGTGAGGATCGCCCTTAGATTAGTAGGAATTAAAGCATTCATCTTTAATGCTTAGTGTGTGAACCGGTAGTATAATAGATTCTAGAACTTGTTTTGTGATGCATTCCGAGATCGCTAGTAAGAATACACTTGTGTAGTTAGGAATAACTAAATGATAAGAGGCATTAGGATAACCCTTGTTTGATACCCGTAATATAATTACTTCTTCCACATCGGTTGAGTAATTCCCCTACACCCTTGCGTTGTACTCATCTTTAGTACACGATAGCCCTAGTTAACCCCTCAGAGCCTATCCTTTTCGCGGTTTTCGTGATGTTTCGGTTTTCCGGAATATCAATGAAGAGCATTGTTTACACCCCACCCCCAAATGTACACCCAAATCGCCTTAGCCTACCTTGTATGCACTCACTTTTAGTGCATTATTGTTATCACCCTAAAAACCCTTAGTTCAATTATCTAGTTGCTTGCATAAGTTGCTAAGTCGAGTCATATCCTTTGTATACAGTTTTGGGATGATTGGGACTCATGGGAAAAGTTAAAGTTTATGAAATGACGGGAAGGGAACGTTAAATTCAAATTCCCTTTATTTGCGTAATAATGTACTCCAAGTGTTTTGATCTTTTCAATTCGGGTCAAATTAGTGTTAGAGTAATAAAACTCAAGTGTAGGGATGTGCCTATAAATCCCCATCATTTTGATGTTTTCATAGAGGATGGTAGAGTAAAAGTGTATGAAAAAAAAAATATAGAAAAAGAGAAAAAAAAAATAGAGTGTTGAAAAAAAAAAAAAAAAAAAAAAAAAAAAAAAAAAAAACATACGGGCTACCATCCTACATCTATCTTTAAATGTATATTTGTTTGTTTCAGTTATCTAGAGTCTAGAGTGTCGAGTCTTGGCTTAGCAACGCCACTCTTCGCATGCTTGTAACATAAAGATTTTTGACTTGCCACCACTAAATAGCCTATCCCACCAAACCCTTTGTTTCCCTACCGTAAGCCTAACGTTACAACCCTTTAAAAGACCTCTTTGATAGTCTTTCCTAGGTGCTTACGCCAAAGCGATGGAGGTTTGATCTAGTCTCAAGCCTATGGTAATCTATGTACTAGGACCGGTTAATGAGTGTTTATCTTCCATTTCCAACTTGTTATATTTCATATACACCCGAGAGATGTGAGTATCCAAACACCCCATGTGAGGTGCTAGTATGTAATTTCCGTGCTTGTTATGACTTTTGCGGGGCTTATATGTGTTGTGGATTGTTCTAAACCAATGCTTCATGACCCCTAACTTATAAATTAATTGGCTAAAAACACATTTGCTTGAGGACAAGAAAATACCAAGTGTAGGGATATTTGATAAGGTTTTAAAATGTACCTTTTTTAGGGGTCATTTAAGCCCTTATTTGATCACTTTTGCATCCGTTATTACTTAATATCGTTCCTTTTCACTTTTTAGGTATCTTGAAGGCAAAATGCTGGAATGACACTTATTCGGACGAAAAGGCGCGAATATACGAAGAAAATGGCCAAAGTTAAGAATCGAGACACTCAAGCTGCTGGAACTGAAGGGGACGGCGTCAGGTGTTATCTGCGACGCCGTCGCATCACTTTTGTGACGGCTCAGTAGCCAAATTGCTTATTTACAAGTGACGGTGTCAGGTTTTAAAAGAGTAGGTCGTCGCAACTCAGACGGCCTAGATTTGATCCAGACGACGTCAGAGACTGAAGGGGACAGCGTCACAAGCATAAGGTGACGCCGTCGCAAGACTAACGTGGCCAAGACAAAACCCTAATGACGGCGACCCGACGGCGTCACAAATCAAAGGGTGATCGCATATGTAATCTGATATATAGAATCCGAATTTTTTAGTTTTCAGTGTGTAGTCTTTTGGAGTAAAAACCTAAACCGAACCAAGGCTGTCTTGTGCAGTATTTTAGGGTTCCAAACCCTATCTTACATCAAGATAAGTGTTTTACTTCATTAATTTAATTATGTCTTTAATTACTTGTGTGTATGCTTGCATGTTCCCCATGTCTGGCTAATTTACTTGTGTGTTTGCTTAGGGAATATGAAACTTAATTATTGAATATTGATTGGTTGTTTCTTATCTTAATTGTTAATGATCTAGTAATGCGATAGGTCATCCGTTGTGTAGTTAATGCTTGATTAATCTTTGTGAACCTTAGTTTATAATACCTAGAGTTATTGTAGGCTAAACTATCCGAAGAGTACCTTAGAGTTGAAGTTTATAAATCCTAGAGATTTTGTAGGCGATGCCCTTTGGTAGTTTCAAAGAGTTAGGGATAAACGCATACCCTACGACTTTAGACACACAACGCGACTAAGAATAAGGACGTAACAATTCAACCATCAATAGGAGATAATTAAGGATTAATAAAACCTAAGTAAACACATCTTTAAATCATCATACGAGCACACAATAATTAGACATAGACTACCCTCACCTTAGTTAATTAGATAATTAGATAGTAGAAGTAATCGGTAGTGTGGAAAACTAGAAGGGGGGGGGGGTTGAATAGTTTTACCGATTTTACGTTAGTTTCCAAAACTTTTAGATTCGTTGATATGTGAGATCTTGTGGATGTAGAGAAAGTATAGATCTAATGATAAAGCAAGTAAATAAAGTAAAGCGAAGGGAAAGAAAAGACACAACCGATGTATAGTGGTTCGGCTACAAGGACACCTTCCTTGCCCTACTCCACTCCCCGAGTCACCTACTCGATAGTTCAAGCACTATGTCAACAAACTCCTTCACTTGGCGGAGAAGCCTTCACAACGTTGCTTACACTTTTTCCGGTACAAAGCTAGATACCGAGTCCGTAACACGGTGGACCAAACCAACACGACTATTACACAACAAATATGTGAAATATCAAATACAAGATCTTCGCTACAGAAATCTTGCGGAGTGACAAATCAATCAAGGACCCCTTGCTTGGATGACTTGTAGAATGCTCGTGATCTCGCCTTAGAGAAGGACCTATATGAGGATCACAATAGAAAGAAAGAAGAACAACTCTCTAGATCAAGTGATCTATATGTTAGAAGAGAATAAGAGTGTTTGAGAGATTTAGTAAGAAGAAGGGCGAGTTAGAATGAAGAAATGGCTCTCTATTTATAGGCGAACTTCTTCACTGTTCCCCCGGATCCCACGGATCCCTTCCACTTGGGATCCGTCTAGTGTAATCCTAGGGATCCGTGGAACGCTCCTCTTTGCCCATGGGTTTTTTGGTTATGGGTCATGGGTTATGGGTTGGTCCATGGGTTATCTTTAGATTCAATGTATCTAAGTATACATTGTATCTAGTCTTCTTGGGTATGGGTTAAGATCTATGGGTTATGGTTCATGGGTTATGATTTTTACCCATCCTAATGAACTATTACAACAAATGCTTAATTGCTACATTTTTGTATTTAAATGGCTTTATGTAAATGCTTTACAAAACTAACATGTATCCTTATAATTATACTTAAGATAACATTATATTTGTTATCAACAAAACACAAAGAGATCGCAAAATATTAATAAACGGTTTTACGGTTTATTTGTATTAACAATCTCCCCCTTTTTGTTGATGACAAAACATAATGTTATGATGAGTAAAACTTAAGAATAGATGTAAATTTTGAAAGCCCCTAAGTTTTACTTCTTCTCCACCTTTTTATCGAAACAAAAAGTTAACCCTTGGAGGAAAAAATAGTCTACGTATTTCTTACTCCCCCTTGACGGTAGCTCTCCCTTGTTTGGGGCGTCAAGTGAAGAAAAATAAAAATCCTACAAAAAGAAAGGTTAGTAACATGCTTAAATAATCTTGGTTGCCTAGAATCAAGATTGGGAGCCAAGGTATGTAAACAAGGCATGTAAAAATAAGAAAAAGACTTGTTCTTGAAAATGACTTCAAAAGAAAAATAATACTAGAAGTAGAAAATATTAGTAGTGATTCCTTCCATGCTTGGATATGGTTAAGGGTGGAGGTTTTGATGAGTGATGGTATTGATGCGATCAAGGATGAGGTTGAGTATGAAACGCATTTCTTCCCTAACTTCTATTGCGATTTTCCTAGTGGATTGGCAATGTTCACAATGCAAGTGATGTGGGTAATGAGTGCGGAAGTTTTCCAGGTTGTTTTGATTTGAGTTATGCGGAAGTTGTGGTGGAAAAATAGGAAAATATGGATCAATATCCGGAATGTTTGTAAATGGTGGTGGAAAAGAACCTAGATGTTCTTGTAATGTGATGGGAGCTAATGGTGGTGATGTTTCAAGATCTTGAAAAATAGTATTTGGTGATGTGGGGGGTGTTGAAAAGACTATTTCTTTTTCTTTAGGTTGGGTAGATCTTGTTGGATTCTCAAGGAGTTCCAAAAGAGTGATTTTAGGTGGTGATGAAGTTGGTGTACTTGTTGGTGATGAGGGAGGTGCTATAATGGAAGCATCTTGTGGTGAGTTATTTGTTGAGGATGAATCATTTGAGGTTGGTTTTGCTAAACAACAAGATCGGATACTAATCCGTGCGGATATCCTAGAGTTGGATTGTGGTATTTTGGATGGTGGTAGTACAAAGGTTTGGGTATCAAGAAGATGATTGTTTGTACTTGGTGATTCATCTAAAGGGTTTTTGGATGACATGGTGTATTGTGTATGTGAGGATGAGATGGATTATGCAAGCATTTTGGGAGTTCTATATATAGAGAAAAACAAAGCATTGTAATGAATGCTTGACCCAAAATGTGGATTAAAATCTAATGATTAGATATGAATTCAAGGCATGTGATCATGAGAACACAAGCATTAAAGAGCATACTCCCAAAAAAATGAAACAAATGTGGATTTTTCATCCAAAGTGAAAAAAATAAGAAGGTAAAATCAGCTTCTGTTCCACGGTTCCCACGGATCCTTCCCTTGAGGGATCCGTCCAGCATGAAGGCTGGGATCCGTGGGTCTGGTGATTCAGGCACCACAAAATTTTCCATTTGGAAACATTTTTGCCTATTGTGTGCCTATATGCAAACTATTTGGAGTTGCGGTTATCTCGACCCCTAAAAAGAAATAGAAAATAAGCTAGAGGTATAAAAACATCCTATTGAGATAACCCGAAAACACATATTTAGTACATGAGTACGTAATTTTGTGTTATCAATGCTCCTTAATTCATTGTTGCTTAAATGAATGTACCCGAAAACACATATTAGTTATGTGTCCCCTTTAGCATTCAGAAGACATGAGATGCAATGAAAATGGGTTTTTACTTTGTATTAATAATGAAAAAGCGATTTTTCCTAGACGTGAGAAATTGCTTTTGTGAAATTGATACGGGAAGGTATCATTCTTTTAGAAAACATTTTGAAAAGAGATTTTCTTTGAAAATGTGTATGTAGTTATGTGTTTGCAACCAAAAAAAACTATAAGTGGAAAAACTCATCTTGGGTTTTGAAAATTCCCGTATTGTTTGTGAGTTGTGCGTGAAATAGAAATCCTAGACTCAGAAAGAAGAAGGCTAGTGTTTACATACCTTATAGAGTAAATTAAGTTACGACGTTTGTTCCATTAGACCAAGACCAAGACGAAGTAGGTTGAATTGTTCCCGCTTCAACGGTTTGGTGAGGACGTCGGCTATGTTGTCTTCGGATGCTACCTTCTCAATAGAGATGTTCCCCTTTTGAACATTGTCTCTTAGGAAGTGATGACGAATCTCTATATGCTTTGTGCGAGAATGCAATACCGGATTCTTGCTTAAGTCGATGGCACCTTTGTTGTCACATAGGATGGCTATGTCGCTTAGGTGGATGTCGTAGTCTACTAACGCTTGTTTCATCCATAGTGCTTGTTGGCATGCTTTGCCGGCGGAGACGTACTCGGCTTCGGTTGTTGATATTGCTAATGCCGTTT
Source organism: Chrysanthemum seticuspe (assembly GCA_019973895.1). Classification (NCBI taxonomy): domain Eukaryota; kingdom Viridiplantae; phylum Streptophyta; class Magnoliopsida; order Asterales; family Asteraceae; genus Chrysanthemum; species Chrysanthemum seticuspe. The sequence continues at coordinate 138,837,836 of BPTQ01000008.1, forward strand.
GTTTCTTAGAGAACCAAGATGTTAAACAACATCCCATGAAAGTACATACCCCACTTGTACTTTTTCTTTCAACATAATCACCTGCATGGTCAGAATCTGCAGATACAATTGTTTCTACTCCCGTGCCCTTAGGATACCATAATCCTAATTGTGTTGTACCCTTAATATATCTAAATATCCTTTTTACGGCTTCTAGGTGTGATGTTTTAGGGTCTTCTTGAAACCTAGCACATAAGCAAACACTAAACATGATATCCGGCCTACTTGCCGTGAGGTAGAGAAGACTACCTATCATGCCACGATATTTAGTATTATCTACGGATTCTCCGTCTTCATCTTTTGTAAGTTTGGTGTCGGATGACATTGGAGTCCTAATTGGTTTTGACTCTTCTAGACCGAATTTCTTTAACATCTCCTATGTATTTAGATTGATTGAAGAAGATACCATCTTCTACTTGTTTTATTTGTAGACCAAGAAAGAAACTAAGTTCTCCCATCATACTCATCTCGAACTCGTCATGCTTGATTTTAGAGAAATCATCACACATGTCTTGACAAGTGGATCTGAATATAATATCATCTACATATATTTATACTATGATTATATGTGACTCTTTTTCTTAGTAAAAAGTGTGTTGTCAACTAACCCCATGGTATAGTTGTGTTTAACTAGAAATGACTTGAGTCTATCATACCAAGCTTTTGGAGCTTGTTTAAGACCGTAAAGGGGTTTCTTTAATTTATAAACATGTTTGGGTTTTTCAAAATCAATGAAGCCCGGAGGTTGAGCTACATATACTTCTTCCTTTATGAAACCATTTAGAAAAGTGCTTTTGACATCCATTTGATAAAGCTTTAGATCATTAGCACAATCATACGCAAGAAGTATTCTTATAGACTCTAATCTAGCCACGGGGGCGTAGGTCTCATCAAAGTCTATTCCTTCTTGTTGGTTATACCCTTGAGCAACGAGTCTAGCCTTGTTCCTAGACACGACTCCATTTGCATCTAATTTGTTTTTATAAACCCATTTGGTTCCTATTATGGTTTGATTACTAGGTGGAGGGACAAGTGTCCAAACATCATTAGAAACAAATTGATTTAGTTCTTCTTGCATAGCCATTACCCAACTCTCATCTTTTATGGCTTCTTGTGTATTCTTAGGTTCTAAGGTTGAAACAAAACAAAACAAGTTACTTTGGTTTTGAACTTGAGACCTTAATGTTCGTTCGTTTAGTTTTCCTATGACTTTATCTACGGGGTGATCTTTGGACTCTTTAATGTTTATTATTTCATCACTTAGAGGTTCTTCTTCTTCACTTATCTTTTTCTTTATTACTATAGCTTCACTTTCTATAATCTCGTCATCTATAAGAGGTGGAGAGGGTTTGGGTGGACTTTCATCAAATTTTATATTTAATGACTCTTCTACCTTCATTGTTTCTTTGTTTAATATGACGTAAGCTTTGCTATTTGGCGAGTAACCTAAAAAGATACCTTCGGTTGATTTAGGATCAAATTTTGTAAGGTAATCTTTAGTGTTAAGAATAAAACATTTACTACCAAAGACTCTAAAGTGATTTAACGTAGGCTTTTTGCCTCGAAGTAACTCATATGGAGTTTTTCCTAAGATTGGTCTAATTAAGACTCGATTGAGTATGTACGTTGAAGTATCAACAGCATTACACCAAAACTTTTGAGGTATTGATTGTTCATTAAGCATGGTTCTACTCATTTCTTGTAGGGTTCTATTCTTTCTTTCTACTACCCCATTCGATTGTGGAGTACGTGGAGCCGAGAAGTTGTGAGTAATACCATTAGCATCACAAAAAGCTCTGAATTGCACTTCATTATCGAATTCCCTACCATGATCCGTCCTAATAGACACTATGGGACTTCCTAGTTGTCTTTGGATCTTTTTGCTTAATATTTCAAAATAGTTAAAGGTTTTCATTTTGTTCTTTAAAAATTTTGTCCATGTATACCTAGAGTAGTCATCCACTATTACCAAAGTGTAGTAGTTGCCTCCATAACTTTGGATAGCGGATGGGCCAAATAAATCCATATGTAGTAATTCTAGACACCTAGTTGTGGACACCATGTTTTTAGCTTTATGACTCGAATGAGCTTGTTTTCCTACATTACAAGCATCACAAAAATGATGTTCATATTTTAACTTAGGTAGGTCTCTTACTAGATCTTTGGATGATAGCGATTGAAGAAGTCGCATGTTGGCGTGACCCAATCTTCGATCCCATAAGGTCGAAGTATCATCCATAGAGGTAAGACATAGTTTGTCTTTAGGTTCATTACCGATTTTAATGACATAGACTCCATGTTACCTAATTCCTCTTCCTATGGTTATGCCATTTTTAAGTATCTTACTACCGGTTTCAGTAAAAAGTACATTGCACTTTTTATCACATATTTGTCCTATACTTAAGAGGTTAAATTTAGGTTTTATACGTGACACACATCGTTAATGGTTAGATATTTGTTAGAAATCGTACCTTTACCGATGATTCTACTTTTGCTATTTCCAAACACCACATTACCTCCATTGAAGGATTCATATGTGGAGAATAGATCCCTATTGCCGGTCATGTGCCTCGTGCACCCGCTATCCTTAACCCATTCATCGGGGTCTAGGTCGACCTTAAAGCACACCTAAAACAATAATAAACTCAAAAGTTTGGTCCCCATTTGTTCATGGGTCCATTAGTGTTAAACATTCCATTCATGTTAGACATGTATGGATAAGATGAGTATGCATTCCAAGGAGCAAAGTTTTGAAAATGAAAACCATTTTGCATGTTTGTATTCCATCCCATTTGATGGTTACTTTTCGGGTAAACGTTATTAGGTTTCCTAAATGAGTTAGGTTTTGAAAAAGATGGAGCTTTGTTTCTTTCAAAAGTAGGATTATATTTTGGAGGTGGTTGTCTAGTGGTGACATGAGTTGGTTTCTTCCTATTAACTGTAACAAAATCAGTTCTAGATGAGGAAGCTACGTTATTGCTACTGTTTGCTACAGCAGATCCACGGATCCCTTTCTGTACACTAGCCGGTTCCCTTTTTAGGGGATCCGCCACAACAGTGGCTGGTTTTTCTAGTTCCTTAACAAATTTTGTTTCTTTACTTTCACTAGTTGATGGATCAAGTTGTTGACTACCTAGACCCTTTTGATTGTTACCAGTTTTAACACCTTCGAGTATTGTATCTAAAGTGTTCGTACTCATTCTAGCAATTTTAGAATCTAAGTTATCCACTAGTGTTTGAAGTTGAATGCAAAGTTCACATTCACCACTTGCTATTTTACCCTTTTCTAAACGTTTTAGTTTTGCTTTTAATTCTATGACTTCTTTATCTAAACGTTGATTTTGACTCTTTAAAAGTTTGTTTTTGTTAATTAGTTTTAAGCTAATATTGCATAGTTTATCATATTTGATGAGTGTCTAAATACTCATCATTTTTGTACAATATAAACTGCAAAATCATCTGAAAACACTCAGAAACACATCAAAATGATCAAAATATCACAAATCAGTGTTTTATGTGTTTTAAATGCAAAAATATCAAAATCAGATGAAAAACATATCAAATTTGCAAAAATTGCAGTTTTAGTCCCCCGAGTTTCAAAAATTGTCAAAAATAGTCCCTGAGCAAAAATTTCAAAAGAAAAGTCACCAAAGGTCTTTTTAAAATCACAAATTGTCATATTTAGTCCTTTGGTGAAAAATATCAAAAGTTTGAGAAAATTACAAGTTTGGTCCTCCGAGTTTCAAATTTGGCAGAAATGGCCCCTGAAAATTGGAAGTTGTCAAGTTTGGTCCCTGTACTTTTGAAGCTTGTCACTTTTAACCCTTGGATCAACTTTGATGAAATGGCAGCAGTAGTCCTTGCATTTTCAGAAATTACAACTAAGGTCCTTGTGATTTAATACCTTTTATACCCATTTTGGACCCTATCAATACATGTGACCCCTGCCACTTAAACAATTATGAACCCCCTTTATTATTAACCTGCCCTGGTCAAATCCCAAATGGTCAAACAGACACCCACTTGGCGCCCAAAACCCCTTTCACTGTTCACCTCCCTCAAGCTTGCCTGAATTCCAAAACCAGTCATGGTTTCTCCTCATTTTCAACCCCCCTCCTCACCTATCCATCTCCCTTGTCCCCTCCTCTTCCACTAACACCCAAATCCCATTAATATCAAAAAACCTACTCAAATCTACCCAAAGACCTTTTGGCGCCAAATGTAAAATTGATGGCTGGGATCATTTTGACTCATCCAATGGTGGTGGGATCAAGTCAGAGACAAGTGGAAATATCTTGGAGTTATAAAAGAGAAGGAGAGAAGCAGTTTCAAGGGGTAGCTAGTTTCAATTTTTTTCGTTAATGTCATTTTTATTTAAAATGTCTTAGTTTTAGTTTAAATGTTGTAATTTTAGTTTTTCTGTATCAAATTTAAGTTATAACATTATTGTATGTGTTTTTGAGTTTCAATTCAAGTCTTTGATATCAATTCCAAGTTTTATATTCACTGTTGAACTTTTCATTTTCAAGCTCCTTTGTTAAAGCTTTTAACTGCTCAGTTTTTATCTCAATCAAGTTTCTATAAGCTAATTAAAGTTTTTTACAAGCTAATATTCAAGTTCAAGCACTTTTGGATGTTGGTCAATAAAAGTCAACCATGGTTCAAATTGGTGTTGAAATGAAAAAGGGTTGATATTGAAGCTGAATTTGGGTTTAATTTGAAGTTGTGTGTTGGTTAACTACTGTTACTGTGCTCAAATTGGCTGGCCTTCTTGTAAGTTGAGCATTAGTCTCATTATTAGCTTAATACACAGTAGCAATTTTAATATCTATTAGATCTGCTTAAGTCTTGTTATTTGTTGTTTCACTAGCTCTATTTAGGTGATTGAAATCTGTTTTAATGGTAGAGTAGGCTTAAGTTATTGTTTCAGCTTGGTTTGATTGCATTACTGTTTTAAAAGGGGTGTTTGGATTTGACTGCATAGCTATCCTAAGGGTTTATTCAGTGATAATTGTCTGTTGGTTCATGCTTGTTAGGTCTCTACTAACTCATTTAAGTCAATAGTTTGGTGCCTTATACCACAAAAGTCAAAATTCCATTCCAATGGATCTAGCAGCTTATCTGTTGAATTTTAGTTAAGTCAAAAGCTCATTTCATGTTTAAAATACACAGGTCTAGTTTACATCAGTGTTATTTCATCATTATACATCTTATTCAGTTCACAAATCATGATCAAACCTCAATATAGTCAACTTTTCAGTTTTGATCAAAAAGTCAAAATGTGCAAAAGCAGATTTGAGCCCATCTAGGAAGAATTTTCAAGAGCTCATCTTTGGGCCAAAATCAGTGAAATTTGTAGCTTCATAAAGCTCAACTGGTCTTGTTACTTATTAGCATTTTTGTGGAATTTTGTAATTTTTGTATAAGCTCCATATAAGCTCTTCTTTTAAGCCATAGATGCCCTGCTCCCCTGTCTCAGCATTAGCTGAGGTTTCTCAGCTGTAAGCAGCCCTTCCACAGAGCTCCCAAGAGCTTATCTATATCTGATTTTTGGTTTAGAGGTTCTTGGCCAGGTCTTCTCCAAGTTCCAAGTGTTAGTTTTCTGTTTCCAGCTTATTTAAGTGCTTATTTACCTGTCCAAAGTAGGCACCCTACACCTGTTTTTAGTTCATTTGCTCAATTGCTCAAATCATTGCATCTTGCTAATCAGTGGTTAGAACTTGTTGATTCTCATTGCATGTTGGTTGTTTTAGCCTATTAGAGCTTCATTATCAGTTTGGTAGCTTTTGGACCTCATTTGCTTATTGGAAGTGCTTATTTTTAAGCTCATTCCACATCAGTTTCAAATCCTTCCACACAACCCCTTGTTTTTCTATTTTTCATAGCTTCTATATATTATTTTAGAGTTTTCCTGAAATTTTCAGATTTTTCTAAGCTTGTTTGCTATTTTTCTTATTTTAAATTAGTTTTTAAGTATTTTTAAATAGCATTTAATACAAATAATTAAGAAAAGTATCAAAAAAATAATTTTTCAATTTTCTTAAGTTTAGATAAATATAAAAAGACAAAAAAAGTATTTTTTCTAGATTTTTCTTAGTTAAATTTGTATTTTCTAGCATTTTAATTAGTTTTAAATAGTTTTAAATTAATAATAAATACATATAAAGTCTAAAAAAATATATTTTCAGTTTTAAAATTAGTTTTAACATATTTTAGATTTTTCTAAATCTTAATTTTATTTTTCTAGTCTTATTTCATATTTTCTTTTATTTTAGAGTATTATTAAATAGTTTAAAATAGTTTTTAATTAATAATAATTAAATAAATAGTTGTAAAAATAATTGTCCTTTTCTATAAAGTTTCTTTTATCATTAGGATTATAAAAATGTATTTTTCATGTTCTTAGGACTTTTATTTCTTAGATTTCACTTTTTATTTTATACGTTTACGTAGTTTTTAAATTAAACGTACGTTTTAGGTTTTAAACGTTCATCACTTTAAAAATAGTGATAGCGTTTATTTAATATCTTTTATCTTTTTAATTTTCTTAATTTGCATTTAAGTCGCTGTTATTTATTAACTTTTTCAGTAGTGTAATTATCCTATCCAAATCCTTCCTGATCGCTATCATTAGTGATCACTCTATCGTCTGAATCAGTGTTTGCACACCATTGAGTCTCCGTGGGACATAACGACCCGGGAATCCACTGTATTCTCTGATCTTCATTGCATTTGTGTTTAAGCTGTTTTAAGTCTGTTAGACTTGACGGTTTTGCGCAGATCAATATTCATTATGCAATGATTCGTCATCGAGTGATGAACTACTATAGTATTCGTGACATACCTCGTCATTTGCCATGAGACAAATTTATTCATCCTCCTCGTCGCTCATTCCCCATGTGCCGCTCACGAACGCCTTTTGATCATCCCGTTTGGGACACTTACTAATAAAGTGGTTTGGGTCCCCACATTTAAAGCAAGTACGATCATCCTTTGGCTTCTCGTCCTCTTTGCTTTTCCGAAAGCCTTTCTTATCGTCATACGGTTGTTTGACGTATCTTTCCTTTCTTATAAAGAACTTTTTAAAGTCCCTTACCGCCATAGCGTACTCTTCGTCGTCACTACTCGAGGAGTTCTCCTCATCGCTCGTAGCCTTTTTGGCTTTAAGGGCAAGAGATTTGTGTTTCTCTTTCACCTTTGAAGCTTCGGAATATTTAGCAAGGACATGCTCGTAGAATTTCAGGTTGCCTATGAGTTCATCGAGGGTGAGAATTGTCAAATATTTTGACTCTTCGATAGCCGTCACCTTGGATCTCCACTTCGATGGAAGTGCCCTTAGATATCTCCTAACATGATTACGGCTAGAAAAAGATTCATCAAGTGCTTGTAAAGATGTAATAATAGTATTAAAGTTAGCAAATGAATGATCTATAGTTTCCTCATCCGATATTGAAAATTGTTCATATTGTTGAACAAATAAATCAATTTTATTATTTTTAACTTGTTGGTTGCCTTGATGAGTTACAACTAAAGAATTCCAAATTTCTTTAGAGGTTTTAAGCATAGAAATGCTTTCGAATTCCTTTTTCGGTAAAGCATTATATAAAACCATTTTTGCTTCACTATTTTTAGAAAGCTTTTTCTTCATTTCATCGTTTAGTTTATCATGAGGTATGTGAACTAAATTTCCTTTATCATCATTTGAGGTAGCCTCAAAATCACCTTCAACAATAATGTACCAAAGATCAATATCTTTAGACTTCACATATGTTTCGAATCTATTTTTCCAATATATAAAACCATTAGTTTCAAGTAGTGGTGGTCGTTGCATAGATTGCCCTTCCTTATAATTTTTAGAACCCATAGTGATCGAAAAGTTTTTAAAATACAATTTTATTTTAAAACTTTTATAAACTTAGCTCTTGATGCCAATTGAGGAAAACTAGAAGGGGGGGTTGAATAGTTTTGCCGATTTTACGTTAGTTTCAAAAACTTTTAGATTCGTTGATATGTGAGATCTTGTGGATGTAGAGAAAGTATAGATCTAATGATAAAGCAAGTAAATAAAGTAAAGCGAAGGGAAAGAAAAGACACAACCGATGTATAGTGGTTCGGCTACACGGACACCTTCCTTGCCATTTTCCACTCCCCGAGTCACCTACTCGAGAGTTCAAGCACTATGTCAACAAACTCCTTCACTTGGCGGAGAAGCCTTCACAACGTTGCTTACACTTTTTCCGGTACAAAGCTAGATACCGAGTCCGTAACACGGTGGACCAAACCAACACGACTATTACACAACAAATATGTGAAATATCAAATACAAGATCTTCGCTACAGAAATCTTGCGGAGTGACAAATCAATCAAGGACCCCTTGCTTGGATGACTTGTAGAATGCTCGTGATCTCGCCTTAGAGAAGGACCTATATGAGGATCACAACAGAAAGAAAGAAGAACAACTCTCTAGATCAAGTGATCTATATGTTAGAAGAGAATAAGAGTGTTTGAGAGATTTAGTAAGAAGAGGGGTGAGTTAGAATGAAGAAATGGCTCTCTATTTATAGGCGAACTTCTTCACTGTTCCCCCGGATCCCACGGATCCCTTCCACTTGGGATCCGTCTAGTGTAATCCTAGGGATCCGTGGAACGCTCCTCTTTGCCCATGGATTTTTTGGTTATGGGTTGGTCCATGGGTTATCTTTAGATTCAATGTATCTAAGTATACATTGTATCTAGTCTTCTTGGGTATGGGTTAAGATCCATGGGTTATGGTTCATGGGTTATGATTTTTACCTATCCTAATGAACTATTACAACAAATGCTTAATTGCTACATTTTTGTATTTAAATGGCTATATGTAAATGCTTTACAAAACTAACATGTATCCTTATAATTATACTTAAGATAACATTATATTTGTTATCAACAAAACACAAAGAGATCGCAAAATATTAATAAACGGTTTTACGGTTTATTTGTATTAACAGGTAGAAATACCAACCCCCAAATCCAAACCCCGAGATTCGTACCTTTCCATTTCCTAAAAAAACATAAAAAAGATAAAAAAATAATCTTCCTCAACCCCAACCTTAGCGTAGTAATTTCTCACTAGCATTCCTATTCCCCTAGAGAACGATATCAATTCCCGTGGCTTACCCTAATACTACACTACAACGATTAGGTTCACTGCCTAGGGTGTTGAAAAACTTTCTCGACGAAAAGGAAGTTCCTTTGACCCCGAACGACGCGTGTAGCGTTATCATCAAGCAATTTCATTTCTTCCACCACCACTACATAGCCATGACAAAGACTGGTATCATTGTCAACATGTTGAAAGTTTGATACATGAAGTACAAGAAGATCAACGTTTCATGTTCTATCATCTCCTCGAACGTTTCGACGAGATTAAACATAAACAAACTTGAGCTAGAGGATTTTTAGTGGTGTCCTAGTATCAAGCGTTACTTAGACAAGTCTAGTAATTCCAAGTCATGTATCGTTCATTTTCTTAGTTTTTAGAGTCATGTATATCATACCTCTAGTTTTGTTAAATGAAATTAAATGCTACTTGCTATATATTTCTTAGTATATGATTATGTTGTATAAATCATATCTCACTTTGATATTAACATTATTTGTTATATCACCATTGCTGAAATTAATCATCAGCCAGACGGATCCCTTAAATTTGCCTAGACGGATCCCTACAAGGAGGGAACCGTGAGACAGAAAACTATTTTTCTACTAACTTGAGTCATATTTGCAGGAAATCATGCATTATACTTGTTTTCTAACCTTTTTCTTGTAGTTATTCAATTTACACATGAAGACTTTGACACCCTAAAGCTATGGGGGAGCTTTGTGTCAAAGCAATATATTACAAAATTACTTGCAATATTAGGATTACATTTCATGACATCCCTTTGCGAAATTGCAATCATCAAGGGGGAGCACATTTGTCACATAGACGAAATCTTTTGCAAACTTAGTTGCAAACGAACTAGCTTGGTATTATTTTTTTTTCTTTACGCCCTCACATAGGGATGGACTCGTCAAGGGGGAGTTAAGACGAGATCCTATCCCGTTACTTGCTCTCTACTTTTTCTTTCTTTTCTAATTTTTCACACGTTTTTCTTAAAACAATGTGTTAGTTTCCTTTCGAAGCTCTTTTTGTTTCGACAAAAAGGGGGAGAAGAAAGTAAAAACTACAAATTCAATCATTTACGAATTTTAGCTTTTCCTTAAAATAATTTTATGTTTTGTCATCAACAAAAAGGGGGAGATTGTTAATACAAATAAGCCGTAAAAACCTTTATTTATATTTTACGATCTTCTAATGTTTTGTCGATAACAAACGTAAAATCATTTTAACGAAACAAATAAAATACGTAAATGGTTTAAACTAATAGTTTCTAACATACTTATGTTCTCACATAAAACACTAAAACAAGTATAAGTGATTTTATGATTTAGTATTACATATGTACAACAACTAGTGTTTACATATTTGGGTAAAATATAGACATAAATAGTTTGTAGTATATTGGGTAATTTAAATGGGTAGAAACTTAAGTATCATAACCCATTAACCAAATAAATTGAATGTAGTTGGGTACAAGACAAAGTCCATGACCCATATCCATGGAGCTTGACCCATAACCCATTTCACGACATCATGCTTATATCATATATGGATGATATCCATAACCCATGGTATTGACCCATACCCATTTGACTAGATGCATTGTACTCATAAGATACATTGTATCTAGTAAAAGACCCATGGATCAACCCATAAACCATGACCCATGACCCATAACCAAAATACCCATGGGCAAAGAGGAGCATCCCACGGATTCCTAGCTTTACGCTAGACGGATCCCTTGTGGGAGGGATCCGTGAGATCCGGGAAACAGTAGGCATTTTCTCTCTATAAATAGTGAGCCATTTCTTCATTTGTTAGGAATTGGAAATTCCATGTTAAAGAGTCGGTCACCCTGATTGGTGCTAAACAGTCAAGTCTAATCACACAAGCTAACCACTTGTGAATGGCTAACCGTAACAGACTTAAAACAGTTCAAACACTAATGCAATTAAGATCAGAGGAATATAGTGGATTCCTGAGTCGTTAAGTCCCACGGAGGATGAATTGGTGTTAAACAACTTCAGATGTCGAATAATCACTAAGGATAGTGATCAATAAGGGTATTGATGGAAAATTATACCTAAAGAAAAGATTTACAAATTACAGCGACTTAAATGCAAATTAAGAAAATTAAAAAGTTAAAATCTATTAAATAAACGCTATCACTATTTTTAAAGATCGATGAACGTTTATTTTATAAAACAAAATAACTTAAATAAACTATTTTAATCAAAACGTAAACTTAAATTACTTAAAAACGTTATTTAAAACGGAAACGAGCGTTATTTACGAAAATGGCGCTGGAGCGCAAGCAAAAACGTAAAATTATTGAAATAAAAGGCCTACGAGTGTAAAACTAATTTTCTTACATACTATATGATAAAAGAAAATTTTAGAAAAAAGATTTATATTTTTTTGACTTTTATATTTTTTATTATGATTTAATTACTATAAAACACTAATTAAATGTTTAAAAATACTAAAACTAATTGGAAAAATCTGAAACTTTTTTATAAATTACTTAATACTAATACAAATTTATGAAAATTGCAAAAATGGAAAAAGCTACTACGAATAAGCTATAAATAAGCTAAAAAGCTCGTTTAAGCTTAAAATGTAAAACGTATATAAGAGATAGATAATGCAAGGTTATGACGAGAAAAGTCCCAAGGGCAACTGGTTTACAGGTACCCCCTATCATCCCCATAAGGGAGAGGTCTCAGGTTCGACCCCTGCCTCTCCCTTTTTGCCAAACATTTTATTTTTTGACTTTTTTCTTTACAAACTTATTAAGTACTATGTAATAAGCATTTTTTATAACTGTGACTAATGATGAAAACCTCTAATAAGCACTGTAATAAGCTGATTATCTTAACAGTGGCCTATTATGAATGAAATAGGCATAAAGATGAGCCAAATGGCTTATAAGCTAGAAATTGAGCAAAGTGAAACTGGAAATAAGCTAGGACTAAGATAATAAGCTAATACAACATTTAAAAAAAACTAAAATACTAGGAACAAGCACAGGATAAGCTATAAATAAGCACTACTTAACTGAATTTGCACAAGACACTGGAATTTACTAGGCACCTATAAGCTATCTTTTAAGCACTATAATAAGCTAGGACTTGAAGAAAAATACTTGGACTGACAATTAGACCAGATAGGCTATTCAAAAAACTAAATTAAAAAGATTGGCTTTCACAAATAAGCTCTTGAGAAGCTTTTGAAAAACTGACAAACACTGACTAATTGGTATACTTATACTAAAAATGGACAGAACTAGAATAAGCTAGCAGCCTAACTAAATAAGTTGAAAATGGAAAAACTAGGATTGGAACCTTTAGATGGCTAGGTAAGCTTCTCAAAAAGCTAAGTTTCAAAAGCTAGTGACCACTAATAAGCTCTCTAAGAGCTTATGAACCAAGCCACCAAATCTGTGCACAGGGCACTTTCTCAGAAAAGGTATCCAAAAGAAGCTAATGGATAAGCTACTAAATAAGTTAGAAAATGAAAACTAAGACTGGGACTAACTAGTTGACCAGTTCAGCTATTCAAAAAGCTAATTTACACAAATGAAAGCTCATTTATAAGCTCTCTGTGAGCTTTTGAAATAAGGGCTGCACAACTGTGCAGAGAACATTTTTGACTTTTTATAAAAACTGCAAGTTTGACTTTTATGAAACTTTACTTGATTCTATGAACTTATTTTGTTGTAATAATCTGCAATGAGGTTATCTATGTCTTTGGTAACAGCTTTTAAGCTTGTAAACTGATTTTGGCTACTCAAATTCCCAACAGTGGACTGCCAAAGGCAATCACATGAGATTTTGACATTTTGTCTAATGAGTACTGAATTTTATGGTTGCACTAAGTTATTATGAACTAAAGTGACACAAAACAAACAAGAATAATGGCTACAATACTTTCTAATACAGTTAAATAAGTTAAAACAAACAGTCCTTTATGGAACTGTTATGAAGATTTATGTACTAAAACAAACTTTTAAACCATGAAATCTATTTATTATCTTGAGTTGACTATAATAAGACAGATTAAAGCTAAAATTAATAAGATTATAGTACTTATATTTAGAAATGCAAAATTTAAGGAAAAGGCTTACAAAATAAGTTAATGCACAAAACAGAGAACTGAGATCAAAGGATCACTCTTACTACCTCCCATGAGGTTCTAAACCAATAAGCAATCCATATATCACCCTTCTTCAGTCTTTTGCACCATCTTTACTTGATTTTTTTATTTTCCAACTATTTTTTTTTATTTTTCTTATTTTTCTGTTTTGTTGAATAAAACTGGAATTTAAAGTCTTCTAAAAGCTTATAAGCTTTGTCAAGAGCTTATAGGAACTTAAGAAGCAAAAACAACAACTGATAACAATATTTGCATAACTTGAGAATTTAAACATGGAAATTTGCATAAAACTGAATTCTTACACAAGAACTGAAATTGAAACTGAAAAGAACTTTCATTAACCATAAAACATAATACAATTTGAAAATAAAACTGAATTTAAAGGTTTACAACAGAAATTAAGAGTTTACACTACAAAATGGTCTAAAAACAGTCGACCACTCTTCTCACTGCCTTCTTTCTTCTTTATAGATATCCAAAAAGCTTTTTCTCTTTCCTCTGATCATTTCCCACCATTGGATAGGCCAAAATGATCACATCCTTTGATTTTCACTTTTTGGCACCAAAAAAGTCTTGGGTGGGTTTTCTGCATTAATGGGGTTTGGGAGGATATGGAGGTGGAGGGGGGGATGTTAACCAGCTGGGGGGATAAGGTTGGTGAGGTGGAAAGGTGGGGAGAGGTGGAAAAACCACCTGGTTTCAGGTAAGCAGGGGTGAAGGAGACACTGCTACAGTGAAGGCGGGTTTTGAATTGTTTGACCGTTTGACCGGGTGTTGGGTTTGGGCTATGGATTGGGCCAGCAGCTGGGTTTAGTGGATTGGATTTGGATTGGTGTAGCTAGTAACATACAAGGACCATTCTTGTAACATTCTGAAAGTTAAGGGACTGAACTAACAACTTTTCCAATCTTATAATAAGGGTTGAACTTGCCAAACTTTGATAGTACAAGGACCATATTTGAATAAAATTCCATTTTACAAATCCAAGGACTAAAATTGCCAATTTTGTAACTCTAGGGACCAAACTTGTAATTTTCTCCAAAGTTATCATGAAGGACCAATTATGTCATTTATTAATAGTACAAGGGTGTAGTTTGATAAATTTCTATTTTAAAACACCCAGGGACTAATTTTGACATTTTTGCAAAGTTGAGGGACCAAAGTTGTAATTTTGAGATTTTTAACTTCAAAGGGTTATTTTGAACAACTTGTGAATCCCAAGGACCTAAAATGATATTTTACAAGTTTTTGAATTACCAGGGACTGATTTTGACAACTTTTGTAACTTGGGGGACTAAAACTGCCAATTATGCAAACTTGATACGTTTTTTTACCAGATTTTGATGTTTTTGCATTTAAAACATATAAAACACTTGTTTGTGATATTTTTATCATTTTGAAGCATTACTGAGTGTTTTCAGATGTTTTTGGCATTCTAACAGTATAAAAATGATGAGTATTTAGACACTCATCAATCCCCCACACTAAGATATTGCTAGTCCCTAGCAATGATTTATGAAAAGTTAATGGATTTCATCTCTTTACCAAAAGCCATTACTTCTGGAGTAGCCAAATGTTTCAGTTCAAGTAAGAACTTTGGTACACTGATAACCAAGTGATTTTTAGCAAACCACCAGCTTCCAACGGATTTGATTTGTCTTTACCAGAAGCCGTACCCTTCTGGACTAGCCAACTCTTAGATAAATTATCAATATTATCTTTGGTGAGTCGATTACCAATTATGGATTTCCAACTGCCTTTACCACAAGCCATAAACTTGCGGGCTAGCCAACTCTTCACTTTTTAGGATATGGTGAGCTGAATACCATACAATTTTGGGCAAATTGCAAGCCATAAACGGATTTGATATATCTTTACCAAGAGCCGTTTGCTCCTGGATTAGCCAATCCTTATGTGGGTTAGACATGGTGGACTGATTACCATTTGTTGTGTTTAGTACATAGTACTTCCACTAATAAAAAATTTTAAAATTTGGCCATTTTGGGGGAAAAAGGGACTAAAAGGGTACATTTATGATCAAATTCGCCAGAATTTCCCCCCCACACTTAGAAATGAATATTGTCCTCAATATTCAAAGTACCGGCTGTTATGCCGAAACTTAGAACGTAAAAAGATAACATTACTAGCTAAGTGTAGAAACACAACATTTATTCTCTTTTTTAATATTTACAATTTTCATACATTTTTAAGGTCTATATACAACATGTGGGGCATCTCCCCCACACTTAGGTGGTACACACGGGTGAAAACCCATGTTTAGCTACTGTTTTTGATTATCGAGTCGCTAGCTTGACTCGACCCCGAATTAATTTATTCATGGGGAAGTAAGTGGAAAAGACAATCTCCATCGGACTTTCATTCAAGATGTTTGTATAAACATTGAAGTACATGAAAATTCCACACCGATGAGATATACGTAGAAAGACCCGGCTCAAAAATGATTAATGAAAATGCCGGGGTCAAAGATAATGTCTTCATTCCCGAAGGAGTGAAGAACAGGAGAAGCCACGGGATAGGTGAAGAAAAGAAAGAAAATCATGATGATAATCTTGATTAACTCATCATCACTCACAGGAGAATTCATGGTTTCATGAATTTCATCTTTTAAGCTCAATTGGTCTAGACATATCCCGGGTGTGTCTAGATCAAAGTAGAAGTTATCATACTCCGGTGGAGATATGATATGAGTGAGTTCACATGAGAACTCCTCAAAGGAAAATGATTCATATTCGGGATTGATTTGAATGAGTTCACTAGGGAACTCCTCAAAAGTGAATGATTCATAATCGGGAAGAGAATTATGAGAATGAGAAGTGGTAATACCACTAATCTTCTCTCCCATATGATCAAAATGGAACGTTTGCAATTCGGGAATAGAATCATTGAAGAAAAGTTTACTATCCTCAAAGTGGATAGGATATGAAGTAGGCTTTTCATCAAAAGCCTCGATTCTAGAAATGAGAAGATTAACATTCAATAATGTAAGACGAAGAGCTTCGTCTTGGATTATTTCTTCATCATTCTCTTCTCCTAAGCTGACAGGCTCAGAAGGTAATTCACCCTCATAACTTATGTCTCCACAAGATAAAGAATAGTCCTCATCAGAATCAGAGAACATCTCAATATGATCATTTTGGAAGACAAGAGGAGGAGGGATATCACACACATGATCAAAAATTCCCTGTGACTCTCTTGGGATTGGGACAAGGTTCTCGACACTAGACTTTATGAATTCGTCCGATTCCTTTTCAGGAACAGTGTCAAGAAGCTCATCCCCCATGTTCAGAGAGTGAGTGGGAACCTCAGGTGTGATAGCAGTAAACTGAGGGAGTTGAGAAGGACTAGCAGTTATGGATTCTACAAGTTCCATTATTTCTACTGCTAGTGATTCAGTCATATTCTTTTCTCCCTGTATTTCCACGGATGGAATCTCAACTGATGAACTTGATGAATAAAATTGTAGAATATCAAGGGTATCTTCATCATCATCGTCATCAAGAATGAAATGGAATTGAGAGCTAGATTTGAATGCTTTTTGTAGTCTAATTGATTCCCTAACAGTGTTTTCAATGGAAATCTGGGAATCTAATTTAGCATCCCGCTCTTCAGCTAACAAAACTTCCATGGATTTTTCATTTGGATTATCTTGGGAGGACATAGCCGACTCCTCCTTAAGTTCTTTTAATAACTCCAGAGTCTTCAGTAGAAGGTCTGTCGTAGTTTCATGAGGAGTCGCTTGAATCATTTGGTACTGTGGAGGTTGATCTTGATACGAAGAGTCGTAATTGTTACAAGGAAATGGGTTCCCTGTTTGACAATCCGAGCTAGGGTGAGAACCTCCACAATACTCACAACAGTAAAACTGATGTGGCTGTGAGTTATGTGTGTTGTTGTCATAATTGTTATCAGGAACCTGCTCATAGACAAGCGTGTTTCCTGATTGACAATCAGAACTGGAATGTGAACCACCACAGTACTCACAACAGTAAAACTGCTGAGTCTCACAATGTGGTAGCTGATGGAATAAATCAGTCGTGTTATGGTAGGAATAGGGATCTTGGTTATAGACAGACCCGTTTCCTGATTCCACCATGCTACAACTGGGGCAATTGCCACCATTATAAGGACCACCACACCATTGACAATCAAGAGGGTGAGGATAAGACATAAAAAGAATCAAAGGTTTACAGAGGGTAAGAAATGAAGAATCAAAGATGTGAGAGGGTAAAGATGGATATTTTTGGATTTTTGAATAAACATTTTGTAAAAACAAAAAAATGAAAATATTTTTGGGTTTGTTAACACTTTAGGAAAAGTGTTAATGAACTTTTGATTTTTAATAAACTTTACAGAAAACTGTTTACAAACGATGGTATATGTGCAAGTACGGGTCTGGAAATGCTTAAAACACGCTTTCAGCCTCCCCGGCAGCGGCGCCAAAATTTGATTGGTGCTAAACAGTCAAGTCTAATCACACAAGCTAACCACTTGTGAATGGCTAACCGTAACAGACTTAAAACAGTTCAAACACTAATGCAATTAAGATCAGAGGAATATAGTGGATTCCTGAGTCGTTAAGTCCCACGGAGGATGAATTGGTGTTAAACAACTTCAGATGTCGAATAATCACTAAGGATAGTGATCAATAAGGGTATTGATGGAAAATTATACCTAAAGAAAAGATTTACAAATTACAGCGACTTAAATGCAAATTAAGAAAATTAAAAAGTTAAAATCTATTAAATAAACGCTATCACTATTTTTAAAGATCGATGAACGTTTATTTTATAAAACAAAATAACTTAAATAAACTATTTTAATCAAAACGTAAACTTAAATTACTTAAAAACGTTATTTAAAACGGAAACGAGCGTTATTTACGAAAATGGCGCTGGAGCGCAAGCAAAAACGTAAAATTATTGAAATAAAAGGCCTACGAGTGTAAAACTAATTTTCTTACATACTATATGATAAAAGAAAATTTTAGAAAAAAGATTTATATTTTTTTGACTTTTATATTTTTTATTATGATTTAATTACTATAAAACACTAATTAAATGTTTAAAAATACTAAAACTAATTGGAAAAATCTGAAACTTTTTTATAAATTACTTAATACTAATACAAATTTATGAAAATTGCAAAAATGGAAAAAGCTACTACGAATAAGCTATAAATAAGCTAAAAAGCTCGTTTAAGCTTAAAATGTAAAACGTATATAAGAGATAGATAATGCAAGGTTATGACGAGAAAAGTCCCAAGGGCAACTGGTTTACAGGTACCCCCTATCATCCCCATAAGGGAGAGGTCTCAGGTTCGACCCCTGCCTCTCCCTTTTTGCCAAACATTTTATTTTTTGACTTTTTTCTTTACAAACTTATTAAGTACTATGTAATAAGCATTTTTTATAACTGTGACTAATGATGAAAACCTCTAATAAGCACTGTAATAAGCTGATTATCTTAACAGTGGCCTATTATGAATGAAATAGGCATAAAGATGAGCCAAATGGCTTATAAGCTAGAAATTGAGCAAAGTGAAACTGGAAATAAGCTAGGACTAAGATAATAAGCTAATACAACATTTAAAAAAAACTAAAATACTAGGAACAAGCACAGGATAAGCTATAAATAAGCACTACTTAACTGAATTTGCACAAGACACTGGAATTTACTAGGCACCTATAAGCTATCTTTTAAGCACTATAATAAGCTAGGACTTGAAGAAAAATACTTGGACTGACAATTAGACCAGATAGGCTATTCAAAAAACTAAATTAAAAAGATTGGCTTTCACAAATAAGCTCTTGAGAAGCTTTTGAAAAACTGACAAACACTGACTAATTGGTATACTTATACTAAAAATGGACAGAACTAGAATAAGCTAGCAGCCTAACTAAATAAGTTGAAAATGGAAAAACTAGGATTGGAACCTTTAGATGGCTAGGTAAGCTTCTCAAAAAGCTAAGTTTCAAAAGCTAGTGACCACTAATAAGCTCTCTAAGAGCTTATGAACCAAGCCACCAAATCTGTGCACAGGGCACTTTCTCAGAAAAGGTATCCAAAAGAAGCTAATGGATAAGCTACTAAATAAGTTAGAAAATGAAAACTAAGACTGGGACTAACTAGTTGACCAGTTCAGCTATTCAAAAAGCTAATTTACACAAATGAAAGCTCATTTATAAGCTCTCTGTGAGCTTTTGAAATAAGGGCTGCACAACTGTGCAGAGAACATTTTTGACTTTTTATAAAAACTGCAAGTTTGACTTTTATGAAACTTTACTTGATTCTATGAACTTATTTTGTTGTAATAATCTGCAATGAGGTTATCTATGTCTTTGGTAACAGCTTTTAAGCTTGTAAACTGATTTTGGCTACTCAAATTCCCAACAGTGGACTGCCAAAGGCAATCACATGAGATTTTGACATTTTGTCTAATGAGTACTGAATTTTATGGTTGCACTAAGTTATTATGAACTAAAGTGACACAAAACAAACAAGAATAATGGCTACAATACTTTCTAATACAGTTAAATAAGTTAAAACAAACAGTCCTTTATGGAACTGTTATGAAGATTTATGTACTAAAACAAACTTTTAAACCATGAAATCTATTTATTATCTTGAGTTGACTATAATAAGACAGATTAAAGCTAAAATTAATAAGATTATAGTACTTATATTTAGAAATGCAAAATTTAAGGAAAAGGCTTACAAAATAAGTTAATGCACAAAACAGAGAACTGAGATCAAAGGATCACTCTTACTACCTCCCATGAGGTTCTAAACCAATAAGCAATCCATATATCACCCTTCTTCAGTCTTTTGCACCATCTTTACTTGATTTTTTTATTTTCCAACTATTTTTTTTTATTTTTCTTATTTTTCTGTTTTGTTGAATAAAACTGGAATTTAAAGTCTTCTAAAAGCTTATAAGCTTTGTCAAGAGCTTATAGGAACTTAAGAAGCAAAAACAACAACTGATAACAATATTTGCATAACTTGAGAATTTAAACATGGAAATTTGCATAAAACTGAATTCTTACACAAGAACTGAAATTGAAACTGAAAAGAACTTTCATTAACCATAAAACATAATACAATTTGAAAATAAAACTGAATTTAAAGGTTTACAACAGAAATTAAGAGTTTACACTACAAAATGGTCTAAAAACAGTCGACCACTCTTCTCACTGCCTTCTTTCTTCTTTATAGATATCCAAAAAGCTTTTTCTCTTTCCTCTGATCATTTCCCACCATTGGATAGGCCAAAATGATCACATCCTTTGATTTTCACTTTTTGGCACCAAAAAAGTCTTGGGTGGGTTTTCTGCATTAATGGGGTTTGGGAGGATATGGAGGTGGAGGGGGGGATGTTAACCAGCTGGGGGGATAAGGTTGGTGAGGTGGAAAGGTGGGGAGAGGTGGAAAAACCACCTGGTTTCAGGTAAGCAGGGGTGAAGGAGACACTGCTACAGTGAAGGCGGGTTTTGAATTGTTTGACCGTTTGACCGGGTGTTGGGTTTGGGCTATGGATTGGGCCAGCAGCTGGGTTTAGTGGATTGGATTTGGATTGGTGTAGCTAGTAACATACAAGGACCATTCTTGTAACATTCTGAAAGTTAAGGGACTGAACTAACAACTTTTCCAATCTTATAATAAGGGTTGAACTTGCCAAACTTTGATAGTACAAGGACCATATTTGAATAAAATTCCATTTTACAAATCCAAGGACTAAAATTGCCAATTTTGTAACTCTAGGGACCAAACTTGTAATTTTCTCCAAAGTTATCATGAAGGACCAATTATGTCATTTATTAATAGTACAAGGGTGTAGTTTGATAAATTTCTATTTTAAAACACCCAGGGACTAATTTTGACATTTTTGCAAAGTTGAGGGACCAAAGTTGTAATTTTGAGATTTTTAACTTCAAAGGGTTATTTTGAACAACTTGTGAATCCCAAGGACCTAAAATGATATTTTACAAGTTTTTGAATTACCAGGGACTGATTTTGATAACTTTTGTAACTTGGGGGACTAAAACTGCCAATTATGCAAACTTGATACGTTTTTTTACCAGATTTTGATGTTTTTGCATTTAAAACATATAAAACACTTGTTTGTGATATTTTTATCTTTTTGAAGCATTACTGAGTGTTTTCAGATGTTTTTGGCATTCTAACAGTATAAAAATGATGAGTATTTAGACACTCATCACACCCCAATTATGGTCTAGCAATATGTTAGCTCGTAGACTTGTAGTTTGTTACGTTATTTAGTAGTTTATTAGTTTAGTTTAGCATAGTGTAACACCATGGAGGAAGGACGGGTCTTTACCCACTGTATACCTGATCCACAGGCCGATAGGAGGTCGTGTATTCTGTAACTATAAATACCCCTTCCATCCATGGAAGGGGTGGAGCTTTCAATCTAACCTTTCACATTTTTGTTCTACAAGTCTCTACCAAGAAACTCCCTCTCTCTCTACTTTCTCTCTCTAATGGATAACATGTATTTTGATCATCCAAGACCACCCGAATCATCAACACAATAAATATATCGATCCTACAAATGGCATCAGAGCCTAGGTTTTGTTGTTTTTGATGATTCATACGGTTTTTAATGTGTTTCTTTGATGCGGTTTGTGTATGGTTGTTACAGTTTGATTTGGTTGGGTTTTGTTTGATGTTGATAGCTGCTAAATCGTTTTTAAAAAAAAAGACTGGTACTGATTTTTAATGTTGGAGCTGGTTATGATGTTTTTTAAAAAAATTGGTTTTTAAAACTGTCTTTAATCTGTCTTTAAAAAAATGGTTTATTACAGTTTTTGTAAACTGCAGTCTTATTCATATTAGCGACTTGGGTGCATCCCTTCTTGGTCAAAAGTCTTTATGTCCAAATCTGATAGTAGTATTCTAATGTTTTTTACTGATTGGTACTTTCTGTGGTCAAAACTAATATTACATGGGTCAAGACAGATGGTCATCTCATTGGTCAAAACGGGTCTAAAAGCAGTGTTATGCAGTTTTCTGGGTCACTCTTCATAGCGAGTTGCTTATGTTTCTTCATAGCGAGTTGGTCTAAATCTGCCTAGCAATTTGTTATTTAACAAATAGCGAGTTGATATTACAAGAGCATAGCGACTTGTGGAAGCGAGTTGTGGTTTTCATTTGATTATTGAGTCAAATGGGTTAGCGACTTAACATGATTAAAAGGACCTAGCGACTTGTTCTTTAACATGTTAGCGACTTGTTAAGTGAAATGACCTAGCGACTTATAATTATAAGTTAGCGACTTGTGTGTTTTGAAATAGGTAGCGACTTGCTTTGGAAAAAAACGGGTAGCGACTTGCTTTGAAAAAAAACGGGTAACAACTTGCTTTGAAAAAAAAATAATAATAAAAATGGGTAGCGACTTGTTTAGTTGGAAGACTTAGCAACTTGACACTAAACAGAAATGAAGAAGAAGAGTGACTGAACCAAGACTATGACCACAAAAAGTCTTAAACCATATATCAAATGACTCAACTCAAATACTATCATCAAAACCAATAGATCGTGAGACCTCAGTACCAATTCATCATCAGTCCATGAATACTTTATCAGATCCAAACATTATTTCAACAACCAACTCAACTTCTACTTCTATCCCATCTCAAATGACTCGATACTGAAATAATTAAACCCAACATCAATCACAGAATCGTTCAAGTGTTTGTACAAATCATAACAAAATGTGTACACTCGAACATATTTCATCACAGATCCATTGGTTATTATGAATTCGAAATGCAATTTAAAGTTATGTGATCAATTTCTGTCTCATGGACCTAAAGCCTTTTTATTATTATTCGAATATAAAAAGAAGTTGCTAACAATCATGTTAAAACTCTCTTTTTGATTCGTAATCATCATGAAAAAAGAGGGGCAAGCCTCAGCCTCTTGATAACTTTTCGAATCAAATGAATAGATGAAAACCATTTTTAGGTTAACATCTTATTTGAGATTCGTGGTTAAAAACTGATTCGAATCTATATATATGATAAATCGTTCTTGTTTCATATCAACACTTACCTTTCCATGACCTCGTCTCTTTACCATCTATGTGGCCACGTTAATGACCCTCGAGCCATCCCTGTGGCGAGGTCATAGTGTACATCAACGTTATAAGTTGTTCTTGGGAGCATATGAGTTCTATGTGTTAAGATTTGTTGGTTATTGAAAGAGAGGCGTGAGATTTCTTTTGGTTGAGATGGAGATTTGGCAATAATAATGGTGGTTGCGTTTTTTTGATTCAGAGTAATATTAGTGTTTGATGTTGTTGGTGAGAACTGATGTTCTGAAGGAGGCGATAAATTGTTATGTGTGTGTTTAGGAAATGACCTAATAATTAGGGTATGCTAACTTATATATCCGGATATCACACTATCAGTTTTTGGACGTTGGAATTGGATTTGATGGACTTGGGTTTTTGGGCTTCACAATCCAGCTATGGCCTTTGAATCATGGGCCGCATATTTTGGGATTTCATAAGTCTCATGGGTATATTCGAACAAGTGTGGATCGGGTTTTTCTTTGTTTCATATCTGGGTCGCGTGTCTTGTATTATTAACATTGATACATTACTTGATATGTTGTATTATTAATGTGTCGTGTACTCATTATACTTGTGATAAAGTATTATAAGTATTATATGTCACATGGGTTGCAAGATATTCGCGATGTTCGGGTTATCCATGGCCCTCATAATTTTGAAATCGATCTCATGGGCATATAATGAATTGAAAGAACCAAGTAATATTCGTTTAATTACTGATTTGGGCCTTGAAATTACAATATCACTCATAGGCATAGACGGATTTATTCTATTATTGGTTTTTTTGACATAGACCAAGTTTGTGTATTCATGGGGATTTTGGTATGCGGCCTATTGTTGATGAGATTTGTGCTATGAGATTTGATGATTAGAGTTGTTATGTTAAGTTAATTGGTACTTTGGTGAATACACTTCCACGATGGATATTACGTCACGGCTTGAATTGATTATACAAGGTTGACTACAGGGTTGTTTGAACGTTGAGGATACGTCAAGAGGTTTTGTACATTGGGAACCGTTTCTTCTTCACAAGGATTAGTACAAGCTTAAGTAACAAATCTGGGGAAGTTCACTTCATGATTAAGTTTGGCATATCGGGCTTAATTCTCCAAGTGGTCACTACAATAGCCGACAGAATGCGTGATTGGAGTATTTACCAAAGTGTTGATTGGATGGTTGATGATGTTGTTGATGTTGGATAATGAACCGTTGATGAACCGCAACATATTCCCCTAAAACAGATATTCACCGAAACCAAAGTTGTCATAACAAATTCAAGCTAACATCGTTTATGGTTTTGTCTTGATTTTGTAAAATCCCGCGAAAGAATCTATTTCTCGGTTTAATTCATAGACTCGTAAAATCCCGTGACAATAGAAACATCCTGGTAATAGAAAAGTGCATTTCCGGATCTATCTTACGGTTTATTCTTGGTTTTGTAAAATCCCGCGAAAGAATCTATTTTTTGGTTTAAACCATAGAGTTGGAAAATCTCGTAATGATGGAACCACCCTAGAGAAAAGGAAAGTGTATTTCGAGATCTTATCTGATGCTGGTGCTACAGTTTCTGTTTTGAAGAAGGGATTAAAAGGTGTACTTCATGAATTGGGTGTATGTTTGGGTTGTCTTTATGGCAGTTTGGTTATTACAAGGTTTTACGGGGTTATGTGCTTTAACCATGGTCGGGATGAAACCATTATCATAGTTCACTTAAAACGTCAAAGGAGGCTAGATTTGAGCTTTTAATCAGAAGATGTGACAACGGCGTTAATTCAGTATTATCTATTTGAGGTTGAAGTAAAATATCACGGGCGAGTGTACTTAGTATCTGAAGGTATCGGGGATGGATGGATGAAGATTCTTCAAGATCCTTGTTCGAGCTTATTATCTAAAATGAAGACTTAGAAATCTAGTTATGTTGGGTGTCTTTTACCTTTTCTTTTACCACTTGGGGAATTGGGCTCATACCACTACAAAATAACTATTACTTTAAGGAGTTACGTTGTAGTGCTCAGTGTCACATTCAATTGTGGATTTTCAAGAGGTAATGTACGTCTTATACTTGATCGTTGGTTGGTTGAAGAGTATAGAGTACATAGAGAGTACTTAGAGATGCTAATGGAAATCGGCACCACTCTTTGTTTCATATGTGCAAGTTTAAGTCACGAGTTCCGGTTAGTTTACTTCTGGGTCAAATTCATCATATTGGATTATCTCCATCAGTTGTCACTACAAAGAGCCTACTGAATGATAATGGTTGATTACATGTTTTGCCAAAAGAGGTTGAAAAGAGAGAGATTATGACGTATGAACACATCAGTTCATGCCTCGTTCTCTAAAGAAAAGAAAAGTGTACGCTTCAGTGCGCTTTATCTTCTGAAGAAGAGAAATCTTCTCATTTTATGACCATTCTCATCAACATGCTTCATGCTTTTTCCATGCGCTTTTAATGATCAAGTGAACCGGGCTGCCGTTGATTGTTTTCTTATTCCACTTGCTCAACTATAATGACGATGGCGACATCCTGTGCTAATTTTGCAGGAGAGAAGTGTGAATAGATTACATTGTTGAAGATATTCACTTGCTTAATCAAGAATGGCATCTCAGTATGCAATTCTTGAGGGGGAGAAGAAGTGTGATAATACTGCATGGTTGATTATTATATGAGAATAAATGGTCAAACGGCTCCAAACTCATGTAAGAACTGAGCTTCTTCTTATCGGGTCATCTTCACATGGAGTTTTTCTTCTATGATCCGTTGGTTGACATCTTCACTCGGGTTGATGAGTTTATCGATAAAGTGCTTCCGGTTAATGCTTCACGTATACATCAACATGATGATTCCGAACAATCTCTCTATTCTTTTTTGATGTGATGGGTAGTTTGGTGTTAACATCTTGTGTGTTCGTTGCGGCCTGATTGCTGATTTCCTTGATGAACATCTTTTTGTTCTTGTTTGATTGGGAGGGATTTTAGTTAAGGGGATTTGCAAGATGTAAGTTGATTGGGATGCTTTTTGGTGATGTTCTTGTTTTTGGTGAGTTGAAGATGTTAACTATCTATTCCCCAACTGGACAATCTTGAAGAAGGTCGAGTCTACAGTCGGTTCTACATTCTCTGCTACATGTTAGAAGACTAAAGACAAGTTGCATTTGATTATCTAAAGACTTCTTCTTAATCTGGGCATTTATCAAACAGATTGTCGGTTTAGGGGAGAGCACTAATTGGGGGAGAGTGATATGTCGAATTTAATCCCCAATTAGACTTGCTCACATTATTCAGCATGTTGATTCTCACAAAGACTTCAAGCGATCTTCTCAACAGATTTCAAGTATTTGGGCTTATAATGTTTTGCTGATTCTGAAGTGTCAAAACCAGCAAGGGGGAAGGAGACAAGCATCTAAACGCGAGTAAACTTGATGAACTTAATACTTATAAGTGATTGAATCCCGGGAAGACATATGTCATCACCGCAGAGAAACTCAAGGTTTGACTCATGGCGTTTAGTGTTCTAATTCCAACTATGTGGGGGAAGAGATGTTAGAGAAAGTTTCTGAAGATAAAAGAGGTACACAAGTACGAAATATTCAGGGGAGATAAATGTGTAACATGAGGGAGGTGTTGTCAGTTATTCTCTCGTTGGGAATGTGTGTACTTCAGATTCTTGAGCTTCATAAACATTCATCAGGGACGAAAGATGTGAACATTGGGGAGGTGTTCTTCATTACCCTCATGATGTGTATTCGGGAGAGTTCTTGGATAGTGGTGTACTTCGGGTTCTTGAGCTTCATACACGTTCATCAGGGAAGAAAAATGTGAATATGGGAAGGTGTTATTCATTCCCCTCATGAAGTGTATTCGGGAGAGTTCTTGAGCATTATACTAAGAGACTGACTGCATCAACTCAACTACTTGGGGGAATTGTTCTCTTGATACCTTTTTGAATGGATTGCTTCAGACTTCAGTGGAAAAGGAATTTGAGAAGATTATTTAAGTGTGGGATGAAATGTTTCTGTTCTTCTACTAGATGATATAACCCCGAATGGAGAATCTAGTTGATTATTCTTAAAAGGAGCAGCAAGTTCGATGATGTTAGGAATTAGAAATTCCAGGTATTAAAGAGTCGGTCACCTCTAGTATATGTAATCGTTAGAAAGCTCGTAGTTGTAGTTCTTTTAAGCTAAGTAGTATTTAGTTAAGTAACACCATGGAGGACGGACGGGTCTTTACCCACTGTATGCCTGATCCACAGCCCGTTGTGTGGCGTTTTATTGTAAGACTATAAATACTCTCTACCTTCCAAGGTAGATAGTTGGAGCTCATAATAAGATTTTTCTTTCTCTCACTAAAGTTCCCAAACCTCTAACTTTCTCTCTCTAAAAACCTCTTGTATGCCTACTTTGTGTTATGGTTTGATGTGTATGTGAAATCCAATATCTTACAATTGGTATCAAGAGCCATGGTTAGATCATCTCTTACATATCTTTGGATTTCTTGTGGTTTTTAGGTGGTTTTTGAGTTTGAAAAAGTTTAGTGGTTTTTGCATCATTTGGTTGATTTCTAGTGTTAAAGTTTGGATTTTGATAGTACTTTTGTGTTTAGAATCATCACAAGTGTTTAGGTTTTGACTTTGAAGGCTTGAATCATTGTGGTTAGGTTGTTTTTGGATCGAAAAGTGGTGTTTAGGTGATTTTCTTGCTAGCGACTTGGTTCTCGGTGTAATATTCATCATAGTGACTTGCTTCATAAAAAGTTAGCGAGTTGGAGTGGTATTTGGTAGCGATTTGGTCCTAGCGACTTATCTATTGAGACAAGCCGACAAAAAGTACACGTAGTGGATTCTCCACTACACGTAGCGACTTGGTGTAAGTTAGCGACTTGTACTTTATATTGTTAGCGACTTGGTGTTAGCGAGTTGGTATCTAGCGAGTTGCTATTTAGCGACTTGACAAATTAGCGACTTGGTGCTTAGCGACTTGCTGTCAAAAGTTTGCTAGCGACTTGGATTGTAGCGAGTTGTTATATAGCGACTTGGGACTATAGAGACTTGGTTCAAGGTTTCCTAGCGACTTGGGTGATATCCTTTGAATACGGTTTCTCTTGATTTAGTAAAATCCCATGAAAGAATCTATTTCCCGGTTTAATCATAGAGTTATAAAATCCCGTGTAATTCTTAAACATGTCTGCCACCGTAGCTACAATCATCTCTACTGTTGCCGAGGATGTTCAAGCAGCTGGTTCAGATACTCGTCCACCCATGCTTGACAGAACTGACTACGACTCTTGGGCTCAACGAATCAGACTGTATTGTCTTGGAAAGGAAAATGGGGTCAACATACTCAAATCCATTGATGAAGGACCATATCGGGTTGAGACTACTAGAGACTTAATTGATACAACTGAAGATGGAACAATGATCTATGGAATTGACAGACCAAAGACATATGATGAGCTCGATGATAAGGAGAAAAAGAGATTCGATGCTGATATCAGGGCTTCTAACATCGTACTTCAAGGTCTTCCAAAAGATATCTACAAGCTGATCAATCACAACACCGAAGCCAAGGCAGTGTGGGATAATGTCAAGATGCTTCTCTCAGGATCTGAATTAACTATGGAAGACAGAGAATCACAACTCTATGATGAATTTGAACACTTCAAGATGAAACCAGATGAGAGTGTTTATGAGTACTATGTGAGATTCCACAAGCTTGTTAATGATATGAGGAACATCAGAATGACTATGCCAAACATTCAGCTGAACTCAAAGTTTGTGAACAACATGAATCCCGAATGACACAAGTTTGTCACATCTGTAAAGCTAACCAAAGGATTGAAGAATACAAACTATGAGCAACTCTATGCCTTCCTCCTTCAGAATGATAGACATGCTATGTTTGAAAAAAGGATTCTTAATCAGTTCAAAACCAACCAGGGAGAGACACGCTCATCAAATGATTCAACAGCCTTCTACTCAAACATCAGAATCACAACCAAAGCCTCACAAGTCATACCCATGGGTAATGGTAATCACAAACTCATTCCTGATCCTATGTTCAAACAAGCTGATGCTGATGCACACGTGGGAAACTTCATTGATCAACTAGCTCTCCTGATTAGTCAAAACATGAACTCTCTTCCACACACCAACAACAATCTCAGAACTGCTTCCAATCCACATAATCAAGCCACTGTCAGAGATGGGAAGGTTATGGTGCAGCCAGTTCAAGAACGACAGTACGAACAAGCAAGAGGTGGAGCTGGTAGAGGTTATGCTGCAAATCAGAATAGGGGAAGGAATGGTAATCAGGGTCAAGCAAAGCCAATCAAATGTTACAATTGTGGAGGTGAGGGACACATTGCAAGGAACTGCACATCGCCAAAACTCCCTCAGAATGCCGAGTACTTCAGGGATAAGATGTTGCTTGTGCAAGCTCAGGATAATGGTGCAGCTTTGGATGAAGAGGAGTTGTTGTTCTTGGCTGTGGGAAATGCTAAGACATATGATGCAGATGTGGATGAGAACCAATTCAGGAGATAGGCCATAATCATCAGAATGCCTTTCAAGTAGCTGATTGTGATGCATACGACTCTGATTTTGATGAAGAACCCACTGCACAAACCATCTTCATAGCTAGCATTTCTCCAATGGTGTCTCCTAAAGTCTCTTCATCACCACAAGCTGGTCCATCCAAAGACAAACTCATTTCTGAGGTATTAAAATTATACGATGAAGTTGATGAGCAAAAGATACATAACGAAGTACAATCAACTGTATTTATTGAGTCAGATATTGAAAATATGGGTAATATCAATGTTGTCCCATATGATCAATATGTGAAACAAAGTGAAAGTGAGATTGTACCAAGTGATGCATCCTCTGCAGTCAATAATGATTATGTTTTTGATGAATTCACTGCATGTGCCCCTGATGATTCTGTCATCTCTGAACTGAATGCCTATAAAGAACGTGTTGTTATTTATGAACAACGTGCAAAATTTGAGTTGACCACCCGTGAGCAGGAAATGGATGACCAAATGCGTACAAGTATTAGAAAAGATAGGTTTAGAGAAGAAGTATTAAAACAAGAGTTAAACTCCTTACAAGAAAAGCTTTCTAAAATTGCTAAGCAAAAACAAGAACTTCAAGAAAATGTTAGAATGCTTAAGCAAGAATTCAGTGCTAAGGAATCAAAACTTTTGAATGATTTTTCTAATCTAAAAACCTTGAAAATAAGTTGTACGTACAAGGAAATACCATCCTGACTGCTCACTTAATCACTAAGCATAGAGTTTTAAGCGATAAGCATAGTGTTCCCATTATAGATAAACCCAACCCTGAGTACGGGAAGATTGCAAAAGCAGCTCAAAGTGTAATCTATGATGGCAATGAGATTCTTAAACCTAGACAAAAACCTAGTTGCGTTAAGTGCACAGAGGAAGATAAGAAATCAGATGAAGTCACTAGGGAGAAGATGAAAAAGAAACAAGATGATCCTAAATGTAAAGAGAAGAAAATAATTATCACACCCCATGACTACAAAAAGGAGAATTGGATCTCCTTGAACATGTTTAAGCCTCAAACATTGTTGACTCCCGAACAAGTGTTCTGGAAAATGGACTTAGATAAGCAGAAAGCGGAAAATATTGTTGAAACAAACCCTCCCCTTAGGAAAATGCCTAAAGCGACTGTGTATCCTCCCAATACACCAATGCATCTAGTTCCTAGAACTATTGCCACTAAAAGCAAGACCTTAATCAGTCAATACGTTATCTTTTAACTATTTGTTGATTTTGAGAAAACTTGCAAGAAAAGGATCACACCCACTGGTATTACTGAAGGGGAAAGGGGTTTTGAGCAAACAAAAGAATGTTATTTAACTGAAGTCATGCCTTTCTTTAAACAACTAAAAGATCATTTTGAAAGTCTTAAAAAGGGAATGAATTTAGACATTAAAGAAATGGAAAAGGAATTTGATGCAATGATAGTTGAGGTTAGTGATTATGAGCGTGCACTAAAATATAATGAGATTGAGAGGAAGAACTTGCATACATTGAATGAGACTCTTATTACTGAATGTGTTGCTCAAGATGTGTTTTTCACTGTTACAAATTGTTCCATTAACGCTTCTCAATTTCATGAATTATCTGTTGCCCTGAAAGTCTCCCATGATCGTGTCATTGAGCTTGAAAAGACTAATTCTAAACTAACTGAGAAAATTGAACTGGATGATCACGACAATGTGGTTAAACATTTTTCTAAATTAGAGGTTGAACATTTTAATCTACAACTAAAATATCAACATCTTAAAGAAAATGTAAAAACTTCAAATATCAAGACATCCTCAGATGCTCCAGAGTTTGATGCAGTTTTTCAAATAAACAAACGTGATGAACAGATTCATGCTCATTGTAACACGATCAGAAAATTGAAAGCCCAAATCTCTCAATTAAAGGGTGAAAAGAACAATGTAACTGGCTCCCAAATGCCTCCTCCTTTAGATTCTCAGAATTCTCAAACGTTTCATCTTCAAAACTTAATAAATGCATTACAAAAGGAAAACGAAAGTTTTCTAGAAGAAAATGAAAAGGTTAAACGTTATTTCAATGAGTTATTTGAATCAATAAAGGTCACTCGTAACAAAAACAACGAACAAATAGCTTCATTGCAAAAGGAAATTGAGAATCTGAAGAGCCAGGTAAAAGGGAAAATGCCAATGACCAATGGGGAGAATGGTGTATCAAAGGTTCACTCTAGTAACAAATATGCTATGTCTGTGAAATATGTTCCCCCTCATCTCAGGAATAACAAACTTGCTATTCAAACATATTTCTCATCCCTTAAGGGTTGTCTAGAATGTCTACGTGAGATTGTTGAAGAGGATAAATTAGAGAAACCACTTGACAATGCAATTGGGCATGCATGCTTATATGCCAAACGATCTCAAGAAATTCTAGAATGCTTAATTACAATATGCCCAAAGTCCTTAGGTGAGAGAGTTAATCCTTTGATTCCATGTTCTATGCCTAGTGCCAAGTATGATATTCATTCAATGCCCGATGTTTTGAATGTGATCCGTAGTGTGCCTTCAAGTAGTTCAGATTCCAGATCTGTTAATGCTAAGAAAGCGAACTCTAGTGTGCCTTCCAGAAGTACAAATCCCAGCACGTCTAGTGTTAAGAAAGTGAACCTTAGTGTGCCTGCATGTAGTTCAGATCCCAGCACATCTAAACAGGAGAAGCAAAGAGTAGCAAAACCAACTAATGTTCCCATTCCATCTACAGGAGTAATCAGTGACATTAAAGCGAGCAGGTCAAAGTCTCAAGACAATACAAGAAATGACAGGACCTCGCAAGCTAAGAATGTGCATTAGAAGAGAGTAGAAGACCAATCTAGGAACTTTAAGTTTGAGCCGAATAAAACGAATCGTGTTGATTCTAGTATTAGCCATAGGCGTACTGTAATTAATTCGAATTCTGATACTATTTGCAAACCTTGTAATGATGTCTGCTTGAATTCTGTTGCTAATCATGAATGTGGTATGAATACTTTGTCTAATACTGTCAAATCCCCAGTGAATCTTGTCAATGAAAAATATCATGCTAAGAAGGCAAAAAGGCAAAGGCGAAAGAAAGTTGGAAAAAAATGGAAACCCACAGGAAGAACATTTAGTAAGATAGGCTATCATTGGATACCTGTTGGTCATAAGACTAATCAGACAATGCCCACTAGAAAATGGATGCCTACTGGTAGAACTATTCCCTTAAGAAGTGAGCACACTTTGAATAGGGCTAATATAGACACTAGTACTGCATCTATTCATAATGATTCCATTGCCTTAATTTCTAATATGAATGCTTCTATATCTGATGTGGGTGTTTCAACCATTGTTACTAACCAAATGGAACCCATTCTTGCATGGGGATCCCAATTATCCAGTTATCCATTCTTGTCTGTGTTCAACTGCAGATCGTTCAAATCGTTCTGTGGTACCTGGACTCAGGCTGTTCCAAGCATATGACTGGCGACCGGTCGCGGCTCATGAACTTCGTGAGCAAATTCATCGGGACAGTTAGATTTGGGAATGATCATTTCGCTGCAATTATGGGTTATTGAGATTATGTTGTCGGTAAAAGTGTTATCTCCAGAGTATATTATGTAGAAGGTCTTGGTCATAACCTGTTCACTGTTGGTCAATTCTGCGATTCTGATCTAGAAGTAGCCTTCAGAAAACATACTTGTTTCGTTAGAGAACTTGATGGTAAGGAACTTTTAAGAGGTTCACGTGGTTCAAATCTATACACCATCTCTATCGAAGATATGATGAAGTCTTCTCCAATTTGCTTGTTGTCAAAGGCTTCTAAAACAAAGTCATGGCTATGGCATCGTCGTCTCAATCACTTGAACTTCGGCACCATCAATGATCTCTCCAGAAAGGACTTAGTTGTAGGTTTACCTAGACTTAAGTATGAAAATGATCATCTTTGTTCAGCATGCCAATTGGGAAAAAGCAAGAAGTATGCCCATAAACCCAAACCTACTAACTCTGTCACAGAAGTTCTTCATACAATTCACATGGACTTATGTGGACCCATGAGAGTGCAGAATATCTTTGGGAAGAAATATGTGTTAGTTGTGGTTGATGATTTCTCTAGATTCACCTAGGTAAAGTTCTTAAAGACAAAGGATGAAACTCCAGATATCATCATCAAACTCATCAAACAGCTGCAGGTTCGTCTTAACAAAACGGTCAGAATCATCCGAACAGACAATGGAACTGAGTTTGTTAACAAACAACTTAGTGAGTTTTATGAAAGTATTGGAATCAGTCATCAAAGAAGTGTTCCTCGAACACCTCAACAGAACGGTGTAGTTGAAAGACGAAATCGAACTATTGTGGAACCCGCAAGGACAATGCTGATTTACTCAAAAGTTCCAATGTTTCTCTGGGGTGAAGCCATCGCCACTGCATGCTACACCCAAAATCGATCCCTGATTCACACTGCTCATGGAAAAACTCCATATGAACTTGTCCACAACAGAAAACCTAATCTTTCATTCCTTCGTGTATTCGGTGCATTGTGTTATCCAACTAATGAGGGCCAAGATTTAGGCAAACTTAGAGCTAAAGCAGACATTGGAGTATTTGTAAGTTATGCACCAAACAGAAAAGGATACCGAATATACAACAAGAGAACCCGAAATATCATGGAAACAATTCACGTCACGTTTGATGAGCTGACCGGTCAAATGGCTCCTGGACAACCCAGTTCTGGACCCGCACTTCAAAAGAGTCCCATTGGTTCAGCCCTTGTACCAAATTCCTCTCCAGCTATTTCATATGTACCTCCAACTGAAGATGATTTGAAGAAATTGTTTGATCCGATGTTTGATGAACTCTATGAGCCAAGTGCTATTGAACTGCCAATTCCCACAACAGAGGCTGCTCATATATCTGAGAATGAAGTCAATCCTTCAGTCTCAATATCATTAAATCAAGAAGCACCTGCTGCTGAGAACTCAGTCTCATCAACAAATCATCAATCTTTGAATGTACATCATGGAACTGTTTCTGGCATCAATGATGAAGTTAATCCCTTTGCTACTCCTGAAGATGCTCCATTTGAAAACATATTTGCTCCTGAATCATCATCAGAACCATCTTCTTCAGGAGACATCGACTCTGCTACCTCAGTCCCTCAACTACTGCCACATGATCACCTTAGAAAATGGACTCACGATCATCCATTAGACAACATCATTGGAAATCCCTCTCGTCCAGTATCAACACGGAAACAACTTGCAACCAATGCCTTATGGTGCTTCTTCAACTCCGTACTCTCTAAGATCGAACCAAAAGATGTTAAAACTGCCATGCAAGAAGAAATTCATGAGGTTGATCGACTTGATGTATGGGAGTTAGTACCTGCACCAGGAAGTCAGGCAAACATTTAATTCATGTTCAAATTATGTTGATGATATCATCTTTGCCTCGACTGACCCCAATGAGTGTGACCGTTTTTCAAATGAAATGGGTTCTAAATTTCAAATGTCAATGATGGGACAAATGTCATTTTTCTTAGGACTACAAATTTCACAAAGTCCCGGAGGCATTTTCATAAATCAATCTAAATATGCAAATGAGATTTTAAAGAAATTTGGATTTAATTCAAGTGACCCTGTTAACACTCCCATGATTGAACGTACCAAACTAGATGAGGACCACTCAGGGATCATGGTAGACCAAACGAAATATCTTAGTATGATTGGATCCCTGATGTACCTCACAGCTAGTAGACCAGACATCTTGTTCGCTGTTTGCATGTGTGCTAGATACCAGGCTAAGCCTACTAAAAAGCACCTTGAAGCAGTTAAACGGGTCTTTCGATATCTCCAAGGAACCATCAATATGGTACTTTGGTACCCGAAGGACACCGGTATGTCACTAACAGCCTATGCAGATGCTGATCATGCAGGATGTCAAGATACTCGTCGAAGTACGTCTGGAGGTGCACAGTTTTTGGGTGATAAGCTTGTGAGCTGGTCTTTAAAGAAGCAAATGAGTACTTCTATTTCCTCTACAGAGGCTGAATACATAGCCATGTCATCTTGTTGTGCTCAAATCCTATGGAGGAGATCCCAATTATCTGACTATGGCTTTGAATTTAACAAAATCCCTCTATACTGTGATAATAAAAGTGCTATTGCTCTCTCATGCAACAACGTACAACACTCAAGAGCAAAGCACATCGACATTCGACATCATTTCATCAGGGAACAAGTGGAAAACGGTGTGGTGGAACTTTACTTTGTGAGGACTGAATACCAGTTAGTAGACATCTTCACCAAAGCTCTTCCTAGAGAACGTTTTGAGTTTATTTTTCCACGACTTGGCCTTAAAAGCCTTCAACCAGAAACACTCAAACGTCTTCAAGAGGAAGAAGAGGAGTAAAAGGTTTCTTTCATCCATCTCTTGTATATATCTATTCGAAAAACAAAATACAAAATTATAAAACCTTCAAAAATCAAATAGAAAAATATAAAACTTTCAAAATCCATAAAAATTTGAAAAATTCGAAAAATCCTCAAAAAAATATTGTCATTTTGTCATGTTTTTCTCGATTCGATTATATATACGGTCTTGATGCTGTCATTCAAAGAATGATACGGGACTTTAGATGTTGATCGAATTTTCAAAATATATATATATATATATATATATATATATATATATATATATATATATTTGGGAGAAAGAGAAACAATGGTTTATTGTCATTTCAGGCAGTAACCCGCTTCTCAAAGACATAACAGAGCCATACTTTTTCGTGGTTTTCAAATTTCTTGCTCTGATTCTTTAAACTAATCCTTACTATCTAATGAAAACTAGTTGTTTTGAAAAATAACTCGAACTCTATTTTTGATAATCATCTAGACTTAAAACTTTGTCAAAATATCTATCTCTCAATCAACAACTTATGTCATTGATTGAGGGGGAGAATGATTTCAATTAAATCAAAAAGTTATTTGCCATACAATTATTTTCAAAAGATAATCATGCATGTTTATTCAATGGAGTTTAAAGTCT
Organism: Chrysanthemum seticuspe; assembly: GCA_019973895.1. Taxonomy (NCBI): domain Eukaryota; kingdom Viridiplantae; phylum Streptophyta; class Magnoliopsida; order Asterales; family Asteraceae; genus Chrysanthemum; species Chrysanthemum seticuspe. The sequence continues at coordinate 138,874,878 of BPTQ01000008.1, forward strand.
CAAAATACGATCCTTATCAGTTAAAACATTTTCATAATCAAGTCACAATTCTCCTTAAAAGCTTTCAAATTCAATTTAAATCTACAGAGATCACAAATCTCAAATGATTTGATAATTGTGATCGGGGGAGAATTTGTGATTTAAATTGGATTTAAACTGATAATTCGGTAAATGGTTTGATAAGGATGTACAAGCTCTCCTTCCCACATGTGCCAAACGATTTCAAATTTTCCATGCACATGTTAAGGAGGAGCGTCTATCTTAAACCACAAATATTTGAAACGTGATCAACTTATCTCTATGTGCAGTCTTTTCCTAATATGTGCAAAACATTTTCAAATATCTATGCTCATATTGAGGGGGAGTAAGCTTATGAAAACCTCATCCTTCCCCAAAATGCTTTATCTACTTGATTTGATTAGGGAAGTGATGTTGATATTTTTTTGAATATGGTAATCAAAGAAGTTAATTCTTTCTCTTGCCTCCGTGTACAAAACGATTTCAAACACTTGATGCACATATTGAGGGGGAGCTCTTGTTCTAAAAATATCAAAAACAATTCAGGTACAAAATGCTTTGATAATTTATCACAAGTATCTGGATTGATTTTCAAATGGTTTTCAATTGGTTCCAATTGCAGATGAACAATACCAAATAAACCGACCAACTTTACTTTATGTATGGTGATATAAGGATGATAAGGTTAGGTATTTGTTCCTATGATCCGCCAGAACCGGAGGGATCTACCCAGGGACAATCCACTAGATAGTGTAGAAGTCCTTAGGTATATTGAAAAAGGAGAAAAATGAGATATGGGAAGAGTGCGGACTAAGTCCGAGCTAGTACTGGAATAAACCCAACAAGGTTCTAGCTATGAAGTCTCGGTAAGCACTGAAGGGGTTGAAGAATGAAAAAGAATTGAATGAGAAAAGGGTGAAAACAAATAGCCCTCCAATTATTCAACCTTAGGGCAGAAACCGGGTTCAATTCATTTGCTACTGGTGGTTACCAAGGTAACACTGGTATTGAAGACAAGACGTCATGGACCCAGTGACGCACTGCACTTCAACTTCCCAAATGTCACAATTCTCAAATTCCGGTCATTTCTTAAATTATATATGCATCATATTAGCTCATTCATGGCATTTCATTTCACATTTAACGCGTAATTTTTATATTTAATAAACGTTATCGCGTGAGTTATTATTTAAATATTTAATCCGTTACTTTCAAAAATGATCCCGATATATTTTTATACTTACATTTAGTTTATAAAAACTATATTTTGACTTTACCTAGTGTTTTGAATTTATTTGGTATATAAATCGTTAAAGTTATATTATTACGACGTTTTTCTTAAAAACTACTCGACAATTATTTTATCACTCAAATTTTACAAGGAATGTATTTTTATAATTTTTATGATCTCATTACATTCTATTTTGATCTATTAAAAACTTACTTGTACCAAATATCTCCATTTACCTTTACTTATACATTTTCCTATATTTATATCATTTACTTACATTATATATACACAAGTTTAAAAAAAAAAAAAAAAAAAAAAAAAAAATGTATTTGGTGAGATACATTCCCCCCAAAACCGGTTCTAGGGGGGAAGTGTATGCATTTATAGCTTGGTCTCATTTTTCTTTGAAAGTTGAGATTTATACTCCAACATTTTTCTTCACTTCATTCATTTTCATTTCAACCTTTCACCTCATAATTGATTAGTAGCAAAAACCTTCTTTCTCTCTTTGGTTCTCTCCATAGAACCGGCCTTATCAAGAACTCACAAGGGATCACAAATTTTTTTATCAAGTTCAAGCATTACAATCTAGATAATACTCTTTATAGGTTTTGAAATAAAAACCAAGAGTGTTTAGGATTAACCTTGGTTCTTATCACCTCATCATATTTACTTGTAAGTATGTTTCTATCATTTTTTATTTTTCCTCTTCATTTCATATGTATCTTTTCATTTTTGGAGCAACATGCAAGACATATGTGATTTATACCATTTTTACTTGATTTTAGAGTTATATATATATTATGGTCATCCTATAATTATCCCCTTGGTATTCATTGGTCTTGATGGTGATTAGGAACCCATGACACCCTAAGAAGGTGTATGGTAGGATTAGATTAGCTTTGGAGTTGATTTGAAGGGATTGGAATAGGTTTTGTCCGAGAAAAACTATTTTCGATACGTATAAATTATGTTCTGTCCTTGTTTTGATTTTCTGGAAAATCCGACAGTAGGCACGACTTTTTGGCCTTGATATTTAGAAAATATACTTTAAAACGAATCCGTGGCCGTTTGAACGGATTAAAACGGAGTTATAACGAAGAAGTTATGGATTTTACAAGTTTGACGACGAAATATATAATTTTCTGAAATTTCAGCATACTATTTTTATTTTGTTCGGGTCAAAAACGAGTCCTAAGCTTCACAAACTATTTCGACTTATCAAAAATATATTAGTATACTTTGATACGAAGCTAAGGACGTATTATACGTAGAAAACGGATTTGAAACGACAAAGATATGCACGTTTTCATAAAATTGCCGTAACTATTATTTTCTGAAAAACTATATTATTTTACGAGACAAGTGTTACGTTAGCTGAAACGACCATGTTAGCGGCTGTTTTTAACCATGTACCAATTTTTGTCGGCGATTGTACCAGCAAAGTCGATTGCATTGTGAACAGAGCATTTTATTATATCAAA
>BPTQ01000008.1:138893981-138976198 GCA_019973895.1 Chrysanthemum seticuspe
CTTGGATTCCACAGAACATGTCATAAAATCCCAAAATTTGGGATAGAATGTAGTTCTATTCAGAAATGAAGTAATTAAGTGTTGAGTGTCACGTCTTATTCCTAGTTGCGTTGTGTGTCTAAAGTTGTAGGGTATGCGTTTCTCCCTAACTCTTTGAACTTACCAAAGGGTCTTGTCTACAAACCCACTAGGGATTATAAACTCCTACTCTAAGGCGCTCTTTGGATGGTTTAGCCTACAACTACTCAGGTAATTATACTCTAAGGTTCACAAAGATGAATCAAGCATTAAGTACACAACGAATGACCTATCGCATTACTAGATCATTAATCAACTAAGATAAGAAACAACCAATCAATATTCAATAATTAAGTTTCATACTTCCTAAGCAAACACACAAATAAATTAGCCGGACATGGAGAACATGCAAGCATACACACAAATAATCAAAGACATAATTGAATTAATGAAGTAAAGACTTATCTTGATGTAAGATAGGGTTTAAAACCCTAAAATACTGTACAAGACACCTTAGGTTCGGTTTTAGGTTTTTACTCCAAAGACTCTCCACACAAAGACTGAAAAATTCGGATTCTATATATAAGATTACAATTACGACGGCGTCACCTTATGTTTAGTGACGCCGTCGTGTCGCCGTCATTAGGGTTTCGTCTTGGCCACGTTAACCTTGCGACGGCGTCACCTTATGTCCGTGACGCCGTCCTCTTCAGCTTCTGACGTCGTCTGGATTGCATCTAGGCCGTCTGAGTAGCGACGGCCTACTCTTTCACAACTAGACGCCGTCTCTTGAAAATACGAGTTTTGGGTTCTGGCCCGTCACAATAATTTTGGGACGGCGTCACAATGTAGCACCTGACGCCTTCGCCTTCTACTTTCAGCAACTGTGAGTGTCTCGATTTTGACTTTGGCCATTTTCTTCATATATTCGCGCCTTTTCGTCCAAATAAGTGGCATTCTAGCATTTTGCCTTCACGAGACCTAAAAAGTGAAAAGGAACGATATTAAGCAATAACGGATACAAAAGTGATCAAATAAGGACTTAAACGACCTCTCAAAATGGTACCTTTTAAAACCTTATCAAAGCCGGAACCAATCAAAGCCGTAAACAAGGTGTGTGAAACTTGTAGTGGTCCACATGCGTATTATGATTGTCAAGCAACCGATGCTTCCTTTTACCAAGCTCCCGTAGCTTCTGTAAACCACAATCAATACCGACCACAAGCTGATCCTCACCACCGTGCACCTAGCGGTATGACACCACCTGGTTTTCCTCCTGTGCAAAACCATGGCAATCAAAATCGCTTTGTTCCGAATCAAGGACAAAACTTCAATAACTCTCAAAATTTCAATCAAAACCGGAACAATTTCAACCAACCATATCAAGCTCCAAATCAGCAAAGTTATCAACAACCTTCTCTTGCTCCCCCACCAAATGACTTCATGAAAATTACTGAGTCAAGCATACGTTCAATGAAAACTCAGATAAATAACATGAGGGTTGAGCTAAAAAAGGAAATTGATACCACAATGTCTCGGCAGACAAATGAGTTGAAGAATATGATGAGCAGTTTCATGAACATGAATATGAACCAAGCTTCATCATCTTCTGGAGGACTCCCAAGCAATACAATTCCTAATCCCAATGCTGAGTTGAAAGCCGTCACCACTCGTAGTGGTAAGACGCACAATGGACCTTCGACTCCAATGCCTCCTCCACCAGGAGCAATGAGTCAAGTTACCAAGGATACAACGGACAAGGTGCAATTCTCAAGCCCACGAAGTACCACACACGTCCCACCTTCGGTAGTCCAAGCTTTAAGTCCGGAACCCGAAGTTCCGAAGGCAAATTCTGAGCCAGAAAACATTTCCATCCCGGCTCAAAAGTCTAGTCAGCTTCCTTACCCATCAAGAATGAATGATGAGAAGCTCAAAGACAAAAACAAAGAGCAAATGGAAAAATTCTTCCAAATCTTCAATGAGCTACACTTTGATATAAGCTTCGTTGATGCTCTCGTTCTAATGCCTAAATTTGCATCCACGCTTAAAGGCTTACTGACCAACAAAGATAAGCTATCTGAGATGGCTAAAACTCCTCTCAATGAGCAATGCTCAGCGGTCCTTCTCAAGAAGCTTCCCAAAAAGCTTGAAGACCCGGGCAAATTTTTAATCCCGTGTGATTTCTTGGGGATGGTTCAATGCTCCGCCTTGGCCGATCTTGGCGCTAGCATTAACCTCATGCCACTCTCAGTATGGAAGAAACTATCTCTTCCTAAACTTTCATCCACTTATATGACACTCGAGCTAGCGGACCGTTCCATAACGCGTCCACTTGGGATAGCCGAGGATGTCGTGATGAAAGTAGGAAAGTTTCACTTTCCTACTGACTTTGTTGTAGTAGACTTTGATGCAGATCCTAGAGTTCCCCTCATCTTAGGGAGAGCTTTCTTGAGAACGAGTCGTGCTCTGATTGATGTGTTTGCTGAAGAGTTGACCATACGGGTTGACAACGAAGAACTCACGTTGAATATCAACCAAAACTCCAAACCTCTATCCAAACAGAGTGTTGCCACAATTGATCAAAAATCTGAAAGATTCAATGCAACACTCTCAAATTTCACGGTTAAGAGGAGTCACCAAAAACGTGCCGAGCTAAAAGCTTTCAAAATCAACCCTGGTTCAAACAAATGGTTTGAAAGTTGTACCAGGAAAGTCAAGAGTGTACTTGATGATGATGATCTTGAATCGGAGACTTTATCGGAAGTGGTGGAAATTGCTAGCTCTAAGAGCACACCACTTGTCCCACCTCCGGAATCAGTTTATCGTATCGAGTTTGTTAACTCTGTGGATGAAACCAAACTCTCCTCAGTTTCATCTGAATTGGATGATGATGTTTGTGATCCAATGGGAGACATTCTTCCCATTGAAGAATTGCTCAAAAATGATCCATCATCTCCTAGTCTTATTATTCCCGACTCTTCCATCCCTTCTCTCACTCCTGATGAGGAAGATGACAACTTTTGGAATGAAGTCGATGCCTTTCTTAGTGATGAGTCAATTCCAACAGGAATTGATAATACTTACTTTGATTCGGAGGGGGACATCCTTTTTCTAGAAAATCTGTTGATTGAAGAACCGTTTCCCACCCTCCCTCCCGGACATCTTATTGACAATCACCATATTAGTTTCAAGTTTAAGCTTAAAAGTGTCAAAAATGGTGATTTGCTTCTTACTGATGAGGAATGGACATGCATTCTCATGCATATCTTTGTTCCATTCTTCACAGATGGTGTAGTTGCTCTTTCCCTTTTCTCTTTCGGGAATGAGGACATCATCTTTGACCCCGGTATCATCCTTTATAGTTTCTACTATTAACAATACCGCGGTTGTATCTCGTCGGAGTGGAACTTTCTGATGTTCATATGTTTGTTAAACACTGTGAACGAAAGTCCGATTGAGATTGGTTTTCCACGTTACTTTCCCCATGAACAAATGAATTCGGGGTCGAGTCAAGCTAGCGACTCGGTAATCAAAAACAGTAGTTAAACATGGGTTTTCACCCGTGTGTACCACCCTAGTGTGGGGGAGTTGCCCCCCGCTGTTAAAAAAAAAAAAAATCTTGCTAAATAATGGCCGTAGTATTTCCCTTTTACGTTCTCAGTTTCGGCATAACCGCCGGTACTTTGAATATTGAGGGCAATATTCATTTCTAGTGTGGGGGGAAATTCTCACGAATTTTATCATGTAATTATACCGCCTAATTCCCCCGTTTTTGGCCAAATTTTTTTTTTTTTGTGGAGTAAGTGTTTTGCACTTACTCATCTTATGGTTATCAGTCCGCCTTGTCTAATAAACAAAAGGATTGGCTAATCCAGGAGCAAACGGCTCTTGGTAAAGATATCTCAAATCCGTTGACGGCTTGCAATTTGCCCAAAATTGTATGGTATTCAGCTCACCATATCCTTAAAAGTGAAGAGTTGGCTAGCCCGCAAGTTTATGGCTTGTGGTAAAGGCAGTTGAAAAACCATAATTGGTAATCAGCTCACCAAAGATAATATTGATAATTTATCTAAGAGTTGGCTAGTCCAGAAGCAAACGGCTTCTGGTAAAGACAAATCAAATCCGTTGAAAGCTGGTGATTTGCTCAAAATCATTTGGTTATCGGTGTACCAAAGTTCTTACTTGAACTGAAACATTTGGCTACTCCAGAAGTAATGGCTTTTGGTAAAGAGATTGAAATCCATTAATTTTTCTCAAAACATTGCTAGGGACTAGCAATATCTTAGTGTGGGGGATTGATGAGTGTCTAAATACTCATCATTTTTGTACTGTTTAGAATGCCAAAAACATCTGAAAACACTCAGAAATGCATCAAAATGATAAAAGTATCACAAATAAGTGTTTTATGTGTTTTAAATGCAAAAATATCAAAATCTGGTGAAAAACGTATCAAGTTTGCATAATTGGCAGTTTTAGTCCCCCAAGTTTCAAAAGTTGTCAAAAACAGTCCCTGGTAAATCTAAATAAAGAAAAATATCATTTTAAGTCTTCAGGGATTCTTAAGTTGTCAAAATTGGTCCTTGAGATTCAAAATTGCAAAATTACAACTTAGGTCCCTAAACTTTCAAAAATGTCAAGTTTGGTCCCTGAAAATTTGAAAAAATGTCAAAACTAGTCCTTGTACTATTAAAACTTGTCAATTTTGGTCCTTGTGATAACTTTGATTAAATGGCAGGTTTGGTCCCTCTAGTTTGGCAGATTTACAAAATGGTCCCTATAATATTAAAACAAGCCTTGTCAAAAACATTTTGGACCCCTGCCACTTATACCTTTTGACCCCCTGTCATAAACCTGTTTTGGACCCCTGGTCAAATAAAGTCAAACCTTACCCCTTCCCTCCTTATCCCTGTCTTCCCAACAAGTTGCCCTGCAATCTCAGGCATATTCCCATCTCCCATCTCCCATCACCTCTTATCTCTTCCCCCCTCCTCCATAATCATCACACCTACACCTCATCCCCCCCCCCCCAGTTGCAAAAACACAGAGCCACAGGTCAAAACAGTTTTCCCGCCAAAACCAATCCAATGGCCAAAATGCTCCCAACTGATCCAATGGTCCTAATTTATGCTAGGATTCACTCAGAGGAGAGAGAGAAGACAAATGGGTGTATAAAAGAAAGAAGAAGAAGGAAGAGAGAGGCAGTAGTTAGTTTTTTAAATTAATGTATGTCGTTTTTTTTAAAGTATCTTAATTAGCTTTCAAATTTGTAATTCCAAGCTTTCTTGTATTGAATTTAAGTAGTTTGATCATTATAATCTGTTTTTGAGCCTTAATTCAAAGTTTCATTTAAATTTTAAGTTTCATGGTTTACTGTTTCAAATTCCAATTTCAAACTGTTACATCCAATTTTCTCATAGCTTATATTTAAGCTCAAATAAGCTTACCTAAGCTTATCATAGCCTTTGGTAAGCCTATCACTCAATTTCAAGCAGGTTTGGTTTTGGTCAACGAAAGTCAACTGTGCAGAGATTTTGGTTCAAACAGGTTTGGAAATGGAATGGGACTGATGCAGAGTGGATTTGGGTTGGAATTAGATTAGAATAATGGTATTGGGTCTGGTTTAAGCTGCTAAATAAGCTGGACAGTTGTGAGTTACTTTCCATTTCAAATACAGTTTACATATTGTGCTTATGTTTAATTCTATGGTCATTAATAGTTTAATCTTGTTTAAATAGTGGTAATTAGTATAACTAAAGTCATATTAATCATTGGTTTGTACTAAATCAGTAGTTAGTTCTTTTAATTTGCAAATCAGTTATAAAAAGGTGTGTTTGGATCTGTTGGTTTAACTGCCTTAGAGGTTTATTCAGTGGTAGAGATCTGTTGTTTCATGCTTGTTAAGCTCATTTGAACTCATTGCTGTCACCATATTGTGTCTGCAAACAACCATAGTCAAAATCTCATTCAATCTGTCTTTAACTATTAACTGTTTGGATTTTGGAAAAGTGAAACCTTGTTTTGTGTTAAGAATAAATAGACATAGCTTGCTTTAGCTTCATTTCACCATAACTCATCAATATCAGTCCACAAATCAGTTGCAAAGTTCAATTAAGTCAAAAGTTTCATAACTGTGTCAAAAGTCAAAACTTGCAATTCTCAGTTTGCACCCAACTAGAGGGATTTTTCACAGGTTCATTATTGGTCCAAATCAAGTGAGACTTTTGGTTCTTAAAACCTCAACTGATCTATTTTCTTATTGTCATTTTTGTAGATTTTTAGAATTTTTCTAAAAGCTCCAAAAGAGCTTGTCAAATAGGGCTCATTTGCCCTGTTCACAACTCAGTGAATACTGAGTTTTATCAGTATCTTGCAGAGCTTGTAAAAAGCTCATAAGAGCTTATCTTGGTGTCAATTTTGGTTTACAAGTACCTAACCAGGTCTAATTTAGGCCCCAACATCTGGTCTTGAGTTTGGCTTATTTGAGCAGCTTATTCTTAGGCTGCAAGGTGATACCCAAAACCTGTTTTTAGCACTTAATCTAAAAAAGCCAATACTGTGTAGTTTGCATTTCAGTGGTCTAAGCTTGTTGTAATTTGTTGCTTTTGAGTAGTAATAGCTTATTATAGCTTCTGTGAAGGTTTGGTGCTGATTCAGTACCTTGTGCTTATTCAAAGTGCTTATTTATAAGCACTTACAACTGCAGTTTCAATTTCCTCCACATAAGCCACTGTTTTTCTATTTTTCTTAGATTCAGCTTATTAAATTAGACTTTTCCTGAATTTTTCATATTTTTCCATAACAGTTTGCTATTTTTCTTAATTGAAAACAGTTTTTAGGCATTTTTAATTAGCTTTTAATACAATTAATTCAGAAAAAGTTCAAAAAAATAATTTTTCATTTTTCCTAGGTTAAGATAAATATAAAAAGTAAAAAAATTATTTTTCCAGATTTTTCATAGTTACATTTGTAATTTTTAGCAATTTAATTAGTTTTAAATAGTTTAAAATTCATAAAAAATAGAAAAATAATCAGAAAAATATAAAAATAGTTTTGAAAATTCTCTTTTGTTATTTTAGATTTTTCCAAGTCATAATTTCATTTTTCTAGCTTTATTTCATATTTTCTTGTATTTTAGGCTATTATTAAATAGTTAAAAATAGTTTTTAATTAATAATAATTAGATAAATAGTTATAAAAATAATTTTCTTTTTCTATAAATTTTCTCATATCATTAGGTTTGTAAAAATGTCATTTTCATATTTTTAGGATTAATATTGTTCCAGTTTCACATTTTGTTTTGTACGTCACGTAGTTTTTAATTTAAGTTTTATAAAAGAAAAATCAAAAACATCAGTTTAAAAATAGTGATAGCGTTTATTTAATATAGTTTATCTTTTTAATTTCCTTTAATTTGCATTTAAGCCCCTGTAATTTATAAAACTTTTCTTTAGGTATAAATAACTCAAAAACCTTACTGATCACTATCCTTAGTGATTATTCGACATCTGATTGTGTTAAACACCAATTCATCCTCCGTGGGACTTAACGACCCAGGAATCCACTATATTCCTCTGATCTAAATTGCATTTTGTGTTTGCACTGTTTTAAGTTTCTTACGGTTAGCCATTCACAAGTGGCTAGCTTGTGTGAGATAACTTGACGGTTTAGCACGAATCAATGTTCACTAACGTATGCAGGTATATTGGTATAAAAGAATGTTCCCGATCCGGATCCCACAATTGAAGATGATTGGATGCCGTAAGGAAAGGGTAACTATATCTTGGGTTGACAAATGAAGAAACGGAGCTTAATTGGACTTCTATGAAGAGTTGGCATAAATGCAACGTAAGAGGTCTCACTGCATCAGCAGATGGTTTTTCTTCTAAGTGATTGAAGAAACGGAGCTTAAATTTGACCTAAGTTGGCATTAAAATGCAACGTAAGAAGTCTCACTGCATCTGCAGACGGTTTTCTTCCAAGCCCTACAGCAACAACGGAAGCTTCTCAACCACCTAACGTATCTTTGTGCAGGATACCATTTTTAAACAATTTTGAATAATTTGATTAAATTGTTTTGAAAATGGAAAATATTGTTTTGAAAATTAATTGGACTTAATTTTGAAAATCACCGGACTTCATTTTATCAAAACTTGAGTCACTCAATCATCGACTACGGTCATCGATTGATGGGGAGAGTGATTTAAAATATATTATTTTCAAACAATATATCTTCAATAGAGTCCGTTTGTACGTTAAAATGCGGTGATCTAAAGATTTAATGTTATGTCATGGTATGATTTTTCTTTTGATTCAAGGTCTTTCAAAATGAAATTTCTTCTGTTCTTGTTTGATTGTGAAATGGTTTTGTTTTACTTAAAAGATCTCTTAAAAACTATCATACCTGACACTAACAATCTTTAATGTCTAGAGTTGGTCCATCTCAGTCAATTTCAAAAATTAAATCTTGCCACGTCTTTCCCCTAAAATTTTCTAAATGATTTAAATCTTTTGGGATCACAAATCTCAATTGGTTTGAAAATTTTGATCGGGGGAGAGATAGTGATTTAAATCTCTTATCTGTTTAAATGGAATTGGTTTTAGTCCTTTATAGGCACTCCTGCCTCCATGTGCCAAACGATTTCATATATACAATGCACATGTTGAGGAGGAGGATTTATATAAAAACAAGATGAGTATTTAAACCTGGCCACATATTCTTCCATGTTTTCCAAACCTGATTAAATCACTTGAGATCCAAAATCTCAAAGGGTTTGATATTTTTGATCGGGGGAGAATTTGTGATTTAATAATGAAACTTGATATATGATGATCGATTTGATGAAAATGTGCAGGCTGCTCTCTCATATGTGCTAAACGCTTTCGAATCTCGAAGCACATATTGAGGGGGAGCAAATGGTTTCTTAATGGCTTTTGTGATCGTGAAAATTACTTCAAAAGAACTCTTGCCTCTATGTGATAAAATGATTTCAAATATCCTACACACATATTGAGGGGGAGAATTTACCAAAGAAAATCAAATGGTTTTTTCCATGGAAATTGTGATCAAGAATTTATTTCAAAAGAACTCTTGCCTCCATGTGCTAAACGATTTACTAATCATATGCACATGTTGAGGGGGAGAATTTCTAAATGATCAAAACTATTAAGGTACAAAATGCTTTGATCTCGTATCACAAGTACCTTGATTGTTTTTCAAATGATTTTTCGATTGGTTTCATGAAGGAAAGAACAATACCAAAAGACCGACCAATTTACTTTATGCATGGTGTTATAAGGATGGTTTGGTTAGGTATTCGTTCCTATGATCCGCCAGAACCGGAGGGATCTTCCCAGGGATAATCCACTAGATAGTGTAGAGTCCTTAGGTATATTGAAAAAAGGAGAAAAATGAGATATGGGAAGAGTGCGGACTGAGACAGAGCTAGTACTGGAATAAACCCAACAAGGTTCTAGTTATGAAGTCTCGGTAAGCACTGAAGGGGTTGAAGAATGAAAAAGAATTGAATGTTAAAAGGGGTGAAAAGAAATAGCCCTCCAATAATTCAACCTTAGGGCAGAAACCGGGTTCAATACATATGCTACTGGTGTTTACCAAGGTAACACTAGTATTGAAGACAAGACGTCATGGACCCAGTGACGCACTGCACCTAACTTCCCAAGCTACTCAAGTTCCTCTTAAAAGGGCTTGTTTCATTCTCACGGGGAACCTACATAATCTATCGAATTTCTCTTAGAGTTTGTTGATATTGAAGAAGGAGACCCTCTCCCTAGTCTCCGGCATAGGAACCAAATGTGCACTATTGAGTCTAGAGCCAAGAGATCATCCACAATATCTCATTAGGACACTATATTAATGAAGACTTGCTGTTTCACACAATGTGGAAAGTAAGAATATATTAAGAGTCCTACGCATTATCCTTGTGGTATTGCCAGAATATCTGAGTGATATGTAAAAAGTATTCACGATGAAGATGGAAATCCTTCTAGAGCCAACATCAAACAAGCTCTTGGTGGGTGACATGTGAGATGTTTTCTAAAGATCAAGCTTGTGACAACTGGATAGAAACGATGGGGAGATTCATTCTTGAATCAACCTTGGTCCAGGAATGGAATTGACGATTACTTTTGGAAAAACCGTTTGATGTGCAAATCTTCTTTTCTCTAGTACATCGAATGTGTATTCATATTTTCAAACTCAAAAAGTATCTCTGATTGAAAAAATACTTTTGGAAAAACCGTTCGATGTGCAAATCTTCTTTTCTCTAGCACGTCGAATGTGTACTCTTTTCAAATACAAACAGTATTTTTGATTGAAAATTGATCTTTCTCATAAAACCTTCGTCGTATTGCAAAACTGTTTCTTCTAAGCAATACACGATTGTGTTTTTCAAATCAATTTTTCATCAATCAGTGAATCTTAATTCGCTGGTTCACTCACTCCGTGTTGTCTTCTTTGAGACGTTCCGGTTTGAGAACGACTAGAACAGCTGCGAAACCCTGTCAAGGAGATTCTTAGGAATCCTACCTGATCACAGGCAGTACTTGTACTGATCAATGGGGAACCATGGGCCGTGTACCTCAATTCAACGAAAGTGATCAAAGACACTTTCGTGTGTTTTATTGCTAACTGTTGTTTGCAGGTACATTTGGACGGTTGCAGCTGATCAGAATTGAGGAGTCAGTCCAAAGCCGCATGCTCACAGCATCCACACTTAATTTGAAGAAATCATGACTGGTGCATATCTACATAACCTGGCTCTGATATTTCATACTATGCTTCTGCTTCGCTGCTGCAAATATCATGAACCAGTAAGGCTTCCGCTACTCTGATGGAAAGATGTCATGATTCAACTGTGTGAGCATGTCGGTCCAAAAGTTACAACTTCACATGATGGCAACACAATAAAGGGTGATCCAGAGATTTACTGTGGCTGATGATCTCAAAGAAAGCTCGAAGATCATCAAAGATGTGGATCAGTTCAAAGACCTCCACTTAAAGTACAAATCTATGCGGACTTTAAAGAATCACTGCTAAAGCACAAAGATGCAGAAGTTGAAGAATTCAAGTCTACGAGCTCAAGACTAAAGACAAAGATAGAATGCTAGGATGCAAAATGTATTTCATGGGGTGACCTCCCTTAGGGGGAGATTGTTAGGAATTGGAAATTCCATGTTAAAGAGTCGGTCACCCCAATTATGGTCTAGCAATATGTTAGCTCGTAGACTTGTAGTTTGTTACGTTATTTAGTAGTTTATTAGTTTAGTTTAGCGTAGTGTAACACCGTGGAGGAAGGACGGGTCTTTACCCACTGTATACCTGATCCACAGGCCGATAGGAGGTCGTGTATTCTGTAACTATAAATACCCCTTCCATCCATGGAAGGGGTGGAGCTTTCAATCTAACCTTTCACATTTTTGTTCTACAAGTCTCTACCAAGAAACTCCCTCTCTCTCTACTTTCTCTCTCTAATGGATAACATGTATTTTGATCATCCAAGACCACCCGAATCTTCAACACAATAAATATATCGATCCTACATCATTGTTTCTCACCCCTTTCTCACATACTTTCTCCTTGAGTTTAAAACTCTCTAACCCCAGATCCAAGTGATCTATGTTTGTAGTTTTGTTTTTGTGTGATTCTCTAGGTTCCTCTTAAAGGCGAGATCACCACCTTTGAAGTCAAGCAAGCTCAATTCCATGAGTTGCCATGCTTCCTCATCATCAAGACTACTGAAGTCCTCTTGTTGATGGTTCTTTTCTTTCTTCTAAGAAGTGTAGTGTTGAAGAAATTAGTGAAAGATGTCTCAAGTGTCAAGACGAAGACATTAGTGAATGGTGTCGATCGTCCGTATTGTAGGCATTAGTGAAGGGTGCCTAGAAGTCAAGGCACAAGACATTAGTGAAGGGTGTCTTGTAGATCTAGTTAAAGGCATTAGTGAAAGGTGCCTTAGATGTACATTCGATATGGTGTGTTTCGATGTACAAGATAGATTAGTATTGGATCCAAGGATATTGATATCCTTGATGATGTTGTATTAAGGAGTTGGTCTCCTTTGTGATTAGTCGTTGGTGTAGTGTTGGGTAGTAGTTCCTCCATTGTAATGGAACTCGGTACTTAGCCTAGTACCGGATAAAGGGTAGGCGACGTTGTAGTAGGTGTGGTTCACCTTGGTGTGAAAGAACCCGGTGGTTAGCCTAGTACCGGAAAAAGAGTAGGCAACATTGTGAAGGCTTCTCCGCCATAAGGAGTTGGTGTCATGTAGTGTTTACGAACTCTCGAGTAGGTGATTCGGGGAGTGGAGTAGGGCAAGGAAGGTGTCCTTTTAGCCAAACCACTATAAATACTCGCGTTGTGGTTTTGTGCTTCTTACTCTTATCTTTTCATTACATACTTATACTTCTATATGTTTGTTTATCAACATCCAACATACATCCAAATAGATTGACATAAGTCGATCTAAATAGTTTAAAACGAGTTTTAATTGGCAAAACTATTCAACCCCCCTTCTAGTTTTCCACAATTGGCATCAGAGCTTCGTTACCAAGTTTCTTGAAGTATATTGTACTTTAATAACTTGATACGATCCTTGGTTAATTGAAAACTACAAAGAAGGTTTTTCATAAAAACAAACACCATGTCCTTTAAAACCCTTTGTTTAGATGTTGATTAGATGGAAACATTTTTCTTATCATTTTTTTTTTCTTTTACTGCACTAATCCTCTTTGTCATGTTGATTAGTCAAAGCTCATACCTACCAAGCCATAGGAATCGCTTTGTAACAAGAATACCTTCCCTTAGAAGGTATCTTAAACACAAAGGAGCTGGAATTGTCTATTGACACTTGTTGTGTCATTTGTAAAGACATTCCTAACTGCATTAGAGGTATGACTTTCTACTTATCTCTAAAATGATATTAGCTTGGTAATTAAGTATACCTACATAGGTATTTATATGATTATCATTTGTGCATATACATGTATTACATGAAGCTTCATTAGGAAGCCTTTTCTCACATACGTGTTATTTTTTCGTCTAAAGTCGTGATATGTAAAACTTGTGTTTTATTTTATTTAATCCAAAAATCATATCTTTCTAATAATAAAACAAAACACAAATCTCAAAAATTCCTCCTTCCCCATAAATAAACCACCCGTCGCCCACTTTATCAAATCCCCACTTTTTCAAATCTTTCATTTTCAAAAAATTACCTCTCATTCAAAACTTCATCTTCCTCTCATCTCATCTCATCTCAAACCAAAACCAAGAAGGTTCGTCATCAACATGGTTTACATCGCCCTTGTGCTCATCGCCTTAACACTCATTGCTCTTGTGTTCCCCTATGATGAAGTTCACATACGGAGACATATACTTTGTGTTGTTAATCTACATTGGGGTTATTTACCCAATCCTTTATATCATTCTTAGCATTGAAATGAAATATTACTAATAGTCTAGTTTATCTAGGTTATTATTATCATAATGTGTTTACCATTTCCTTTGATTTATTTCATTCTCTCGTAAAATATTAGAAGCCATATATGCATGCTAAAAGAAAATGTTGGCTAAAACACATATCTTGGTATAAAATTATAAGATCTAAAAACCTATGTTTTTATCAAGAAATCTGCTTCTGTTACCACAGATCCACGGATCCCGAAAGATATACTAGCCGGATCCCTCATGAAAAGGAACCGTACTCCTGGATAACAGTATTTTATGCAAAAAAAACTACTTTCTTTCTAAAGGTAATATTCCACTAGAATGTCAAACATTAAGTGAGTTAAGTATCATTGCTGTTAAAAACCATTGTTAATAAAAATCTAGTAAAAACGTTAGATAATCATTGGTTGACCACAAAACATCACTTTCTATTAACTCATCTTTTCTATAGGTTCCACTATGTCGCATGAATATTAGTTTGATTTTTCACTCACTAGCGTTGACACTATAAATCGTAAATCCAACAACTCGTCGATCCTTTTACCCAAATAAAAACCCTCACGTGAAGCTCCCTAGTGTTGTAGTGATAAATATGGAAAAATATTCGTTTGTCATATAGATTAAGTGGTTACATGGTTCCTAATTACTTGACAAGTGAAAACTATATTTTGACGCTAAAAAGCTCTCTTACCATTTGAAGCAGAAAACTACCCTTATTTGGTGTTTTCAGGCCGAGTTGGCTCGCGGTAGATGTAAAACATCGTTTCGGACAACTTTCGTGCTTTAACTTTTTGTTGAAATGGACTAGAAGGGTCTCTAAAAATTCTTAAATCTCGGTGATTCTGAGCTATGATACTGAAAGTTCAAGGTCAGAGTCTATATCTTCTTTAGTAACAACAAGGAATCAGTCTGTAAATTGTTTATCGTTTTATTCCTTATTGTAACTCAGTATGTAAGAAGAAGCCATTATGCTCACTTACTACTGACTTAGATTAAGCTATTTGTATATTCAAATAGGGGAGATTGTTGGGGTCTAATTTTCAACCCAATGGTCTCTGATTATGTATTTAAACATAAAATTGTGTAATCTTGTAAGTCTCTGATATAAGTCAGCGAGAACAACGCTCATTGATAAGGATCAGAGAGTAAGTCACACTCTGATAAAAATCAAAAGACTTGCTCTTTGATGATTATCAGAAAGTGTTATTCCCTGATGGTTATCAAAGAATACACCCTGATGATTGTTAGTGATAAGTACCTCACTAGTGATCATTAGTGGATGTAAACTCATTGATATAAGAAATCAGTGAGAGTTGTATACTCATGTATTTTGTTTATAGTTAAAAGAGTAAAGTCCAAAATACATTTATGTGGTTTATCCATTGTCCCGCTTTACATCCATGTGATTTTTTTTGGGACACACACATCCCTCCTTTAGTAGAATATGTCAATGAGGACTAACAGTGCAAGTTATTTACCCGTTATCTCTTAACACAAGAGAAAATATTTGCATCGCTAGTCCTCAAGAGAAATTATTTGCAGCGTTAGTCCGTTTTTATACGTTTTCGTCTATTTTTTACGTTTTCGTATGATTTTATTCGTTTCGCCCCGTTTTTTACATTTTTGTCCGTGTTTACTTTTTCGACCGTTTTCGTCCATTTTACCCGTTTTCACCCGTTTTCTTACGTTTTTATACGTTTTCTTACATTTTATCCGTTTCCGTCCCTCTTAAACGTTTTCATCCGTTTTTATACATTTTCGTCCGTTTTTATACGTTTTCAAGCATTTTCATACGCTTTCTTCCGTTTTATACTTCTTCTTCCGTTTTTTTACGTTTTTATCCGTTTTTTTTCCATTCTTTTACGTCTTCATAATTTTTTTACGTTTTTGGCCCTTTTCGTCTGTTTTTATACGTTTTCTTATGTTTTTATCCGTTTTATACGTTTTCGTTCATTTTATACATATCCGTATGCTTTTTACGTTTTCATACGCTTTTTGTCCATTTTTTTAACCTTTTTTTAGGTTTTTTTACGTTTCATCCGTTTTTATATGATTTCATCCGTGTTTAGACATTTTCATCCGTTTTTATATGCTTGTGTACTTTTTTATGCATTTTTATCCGTTTTCGTCGGGTTTTTAATGTTTTTGTCCGTTTTATACGTTTTCGTCTGTTTTTTACGTTCTTATCCATTTTCGTCAGTTTTTATCCGTTTTTTGTTTGTTTTTTAATATTTTCGTACTTTTTCATACGTTTTCGTCCATTTTTACATGTTACATCCGTTTTTATACGCTTTTAAATGTATAAAAACGGATCAAAACACATAAAAACAGAAGAAAACGTATGAAAATATAAGAAAAATAAACGAAAACGGATACAAACAGATGAAATGGATAAAAACATATAAAAACGGACGAAAACATAAAAAACCTTGCGAAAACGGATAAAAATGGATGAAAACGTATAAAAACAGACTAAAATGTATAAAAAACGGATCAA
This sequence comes from Chrysanthemum seticuspe, assembly GCA_019973895.1. Taxonomy (NCBI): domain Eukaryota; kingdom Viridiplantae; phylum Streptophyta; class Magnoliopsida; order Asterales; family Asteraceae; genus Chrysanthemum; species Chrysanthemum seticuspe. Next base: position 138,909,962 of record BPTQ01000008.1, read on the forward strand.
ACGTATAAAACTGAATGAAAACGTAAACAAACAGACAAAACATAAAATAGGAAAAATAACGGACGATAACTAAAAAATGTTTGAAAATATAAAAAACGGAGAAAAAACGTGTAAAACGGACGAAAATGTATAAAACGGACGAAAACGTAAAAAAAGGGGTGAAAACATATGAAAACATATAAAAATAGACGAAAGCGTATAAAAACATAAGAAAACATGTAGAAACGGACGAAAAGGTAAGAAAACGGATGAAAACATAAAAAAAAAACTGACGAAAACTTAAAAAAATGGACAAAAACGTAAGAAAACGGACGAAAACATAAGAAACGTATAAAACAGACGAAAACGTATAAAAATGGATGAAAATGTATAAAAACGGATGAAAACGAAAAAAATGGATAATAATGTAAAAACATGGACGAAAACGGATAAAAACATATGAAAACGTAGAAAAACAGATGAAAACGGATTAAAACGTATGAAAACGTAAAAAACTGGACGAAAACGTATAAAAACAGACTAACGATGCAAAAATATTTTCTCTTGAGGACTAACTATGCAAATATTTTCTATTGCGTTAGGAGATACCGGAGAAATAGTTTGAACATGGCACGTTAGTTATAAGTATAATCTCAGAAAAGAAAAAAAAATTGTATCACACAGTGAATCGAAAACAAACGACATGCATAATAATGAAAAAAAAAAAAAAAAAAAAAAAAAAAAAAAAAACGCATCTATTTATTTAAGATCAAGGTTTTTAAGATAGAGATCTTTCTTAAGATCTTAAAATATCGACAATTGGCAGGCACACATCGTTTGATGCTGCAGAAGCACGTTTGTTATCCGACTATTTTGGTGATAATACAAAATATCTGAACTCCTATTTTAGATGTCGATATCGTATGAGCAGGAAACCATTTTTAGAAATAGTCGAAAGTGTATCTATTTATACTTCTGATCCTCTTTCCGGGCATTTTAATTTCTTTAAAGTCCTACCCGATACTACGAGTCAAATGGGTTTTAGTTTATTATGAAATACACTTCCGTCATATGCCATTTGGCATACGACAAATCACCTGATGCATTTGATAAATGTTTACAAATTGGTGAACATTGTGCACGCGGTTGTCTAAATTTTTTTACTATGTTCATTATTTGATTTGTACATGCCTGAGTTTCTAAGGAAACATGACTTTTATGACATAAAAAATTTAAATGTTATATATAAGAGGGTTCATGGGTTTCCGGAAATGATTGAAAGCATTAGGAATGGACTAATTATTCGAAAGCATGGCGCGCGTACTTTGCAAGAGGTGATAAAAAAAATCCAACTATAATGCGTGAAGCTGTTGCGTCGTGCGAATTGTGGATTTGACATGCTTTTTTTGGGGTAGCGGGTTCGAATAACGATCTTAACTTTTAAATTTGTTCTCCGTCATTCGACGACCTTATTGGTGACATCGCCCCTATGGATCCGTTTTAAGCAAATGGAGTTACATATGAAAAAAGTAACCTAGCCGATGAGATTTACTTACAGTGGGCAATTTTTTTCAAATCATTTAAGGTGGCACGAGACGAGAAACATGGATTCTTTAAAAGGTGACAAGAAAGTGCAATAAAGGATGTTGAACAAGCTTTTGGTGTCCTTCAAAGACATTGGGGAATTATAGAACAACTGTTGCGTGCTTACACTATCAACAAGCTACGAAAAATCATATACACTTGCATCATATTGCATAGCATGATTTTGAAATATCAAAATCTTGCGATAATTGAATTCAACGAATTGTATATTTGTCTGCAACAAAATATACAACGTACTTGGATCAAGAGATGAAGCATACAATGAAGGAAAGCAAAAGGATTACGCGATAAACAAACACACGCAATTCTTCAAAGAAATATAATGGAGCATCTTTGACAGCATAACAACAAAATTAGTTTATGGATAATTTTATGTATTTTTTTTTTATTTTGTATTTTTTTTCAATTTTTTTCGCATGTTTTTTAATTTTCGCACTCTAATTTGTATTTTTTTTTATGAATGAAAAATTAGTTGGTTTGAAAAAATAAAAAATAAAATAAAATGAAGTGACTTAAATATGGGATTTTAGCTTGAGCGACTAGTGAGAGAGTATTTTGATATACGACTAATAAAGGAAGTAAAAAATGAAAAATGCTAAAAAGTGACTCTTTGACTTGAGCCACCACACCATGTGCTTTTACTTTATGTCGTGTTTTATCTATACAGAACTTTCTCATACATCTTTTCCATGACAACTGTGAGTTAGATTTTGTAAATTTGTAAAAGTGCAAAGTGCAATGGTGCATCAATAAATATTATTAGTGTGTCGCCTCAGCATACATCCAACAACGTCACAATAACTAAAGAAATGTGATTTGCACATTCCTATTGATTATTTGGGCACTCATTTATGTGATTCAATTATTTGTACAAAATTCACAGTGTGCTTTATCAGCTTGTATTGTGAGTGTGTCAATCAATATATTAAATATGCAAATCACTTCCCATAACTAAACCATCCTCTTAAGCTATAATTGTTATATGCTCAAGTGAGTCTAATAATACACAACAAAAAGTACCACTCAGTCAAAAAAAAAAGAATAAAAGAAAAAAACAAACAAAAAAACGCTTGTCAATGCATCAATAAGAGCGGACGGTGTGGAGTTGGTTGTGGCTCGCCGTGGGTGACGTGGAGCCCCGCCGTGGCTCGCCGCCACATCGAGGTGGCTCGCCGTGATCCGCCGTGGGACTTGAAATCGTCGGGACGACGAGAGGGGAGTCTGACACAAAAGCAGAAAAACATATATATTTCTTTTTCCCTCTTATTTGATTTGTGTTATTAGTGTGTGTTTGTGTGTTTGTATTGTAGTGTGTGTTTTAGTGTGTGTTTGTAGGAGGAAGAAGAAGCGCAGTAAAGTTTTTTTTTTTTTTACTTTATATTTTGAATATATTGTTTTGTATTTTTATTTAATAAATAAATTTAGTTTAGATGAAGAGTTTGAGGTTTAGTTATGTATTGTATTTTTAATTTGAATGAAATGAATTTATTTAGTTTTTATTTGGAAATTAAAATTGAATAAAAAAAATAAAGTGGTAGTGGTGGGGCCCAAATGAAGAGGTTGAGGTTTGTTATGAGTGGGGAGGAGGTTTGTTGTGGTTAGTTGTGGGAAAATGGGATGCTGATGTGGCGCTGAGGTGGCGCGACGACGAAGTTAAGCCTTGTTATGACACCTTCCACTCTAAAAAGACGAACAGCGCCGAGATGGCGAGGGAAGGGGTGTAGCAATTGCGGCGGTATTTAGTGCCTAAAAATACCAATGGCGTGTTGTTAGTTGCACCGTGTGCTTCAATGGTAGTCATTTTCAAATGTAATGATTATAAGAGCGCTAGGTATGGTTGTAACATTTAACACGTTATTGGTATGTCACCTCAGCGCCACATCACACCTCCCAATAACACACCAATCACTCAAACATCCCTCCCTCATAACACACCACTAACATATTATTGGGTCCCACAAAATACTTCACTAAAAATACCCACTTACTCACAATACAAATAAAATATATATAAAAAATAATAAACAAACATAAAAGACAAAAACTTCTCATTTGGCGTGAGCCACTCAACTAGCTCAACTCCAATTTGGCATACACTTGGCGTATCACATGGTATGGCATTTGCATGCCATTGGTTCAAAAAAAAAGTGTTTGGCGTGCAAATTGCTTCCATACCCTCTACTCTAATGGACAAATGGTCTTACATCTGCATGTGGAAATTGTGGTCCCTTTTATATGATAAGCAAAATGATGTTGCGTGTTTACTAGAGTATTTACTATTTTTAACTAGTAATCAGTGTACGGAGTAGTTGCTAAGCAATACATCATCTATCCCAGTTATTGGTCAAGCTAAACTTAGGCGAATAAACTGAGTACATGATCGCATTATCTTTATTAGTACAACCGAAAAATGACTGGTCGCCCCTCAACTTTTTTCAAAGTTATAGTTAGTCTGACAATCACAAGTTTCAATTGTTTTGTGTGTGTGGTTTTATTTTTATTTGTTTTTGTGGGGTATCTTTTTTGCTGTGTTGCGGTCGCCTTATTAACAAACTGTAGTTAAATGTAGTTTTGAAAAAAGAAAGCTGATGTGGCGTGAAATGACCACAAGATTTACGGTTATCATTAGCATTAGCCTTACAACAAAAGTCATAACATTGATGTGAAATTTTATTTCCCAAACTATCTATTGTCGCTAAGCTATTATAATCTTTAGAAAGGTTGTTAAATTTGATAATCTTCAAATCATTGTGTATATTCTTTCGGTACATCCTAGTCTTCTAACTAAAGTTGCAGATTTTTTATGATTCATTTTGGTAAAATTGTTGTTATAATCCCAGCTTGTGACAAACTCAAGCAGTGCAAGCCTTCCAATCCAAACCACTTGACTTGAGTTGCGTACATCAACAAAGCACTCTTTTATAATGATATAGTATGTCGTTTGATAACTGGTTCATTAGATGTTGTTAGTTAGGCCGTTATATGTTGAAGTAATTGGGCCATGAGACAATAGTTTTAAGCCATTTTTTCCATATTTTAAAACCGACTCCAGGTCTTTCTTTCACCAATCTTCTTGCACAGTATCTTATAATCTCATATCTTACTTGAACAATCTCTGACGAATCGATGTCGTTATTGGCGATAAAAATTGTAACATCAAAACTTGGGATTGCTGTTACTTTAGGTTTGAAGTAGAGGTTAGTATTTCATTGATATAATGGATTATAAGTCATGTTTAGCTTTTTTTTTTGGCAATACCATTTTGCGTTTTTCAATGTTTCTTTATCGTTGAAGTTCTGTTAATTGTTTTAAGATATTTTTAAAAGATGATAATGTCCACATGTTTTGGGAATTTTAACGTTGTTGGGAGATTATAGGATTGTTTTTGCAAGGCTATTTGTAGATATGAGTCGCGATGTTGCATTTGGTTACATGCATGATTTGTGTACTTTTCATTTTAGTATGTTGTGTGATACGCGTACAACGCGCGTTCGGGGTCAAAGGAACTTCCTTTTCGTCGAGCAAGTTTTTCAACACCTTAGGCAGTGAACCTAATCGTTGTAGTGTAGTATTAGGGTAAGCCTCGAGAATTGATATCGTTCTCTAGGGGAATAGGAATGCTAGTGAGAAATTACTACGCTAAGGTTGGGGTTGAAGAAGATTATTTTTTATCTTTTTTATATTTTTTAGAAAATTGAAAGGTACGAATCTCGGGGTATTGGATTTGGGGGTTTGGTATTTCTACCGATTACTCTACTTATCTAATTAACTAAGCTAAGGTGAGTGTAGTCTATGTCTATTGTTGTGTGCTCTTATAATGATTTAAAGATGTGTTTACCTAGATGCTATTATTCCCTAGTTATCTCCTATTGACGGTTGAATTGTCACGTCCTTATTCTTAACGCGTTGTGTCTTCTAAAGTCGTAGGGTATGCATTTTTTCCTAACTCTTTGAGACTACCTTAAGGTTATTGCCTACGAAATCTCTAGGATTCATAAACTAACTCTAAGGTTATCTTTGGATGTTTAGACTACAATAACTCTAGGTGATTATAAACTAATGTTCACAAAGATTACTCAAGCATTAAAAACACAACGAATGACTTATCGCAATACTAGGTCAATCACAATTAAGATAAGAGACAACCAATCAATATTCAATACCTAGGTTTCATAGATCTAAGCAAACACACAAGTAAATTAGCCGGACATGGAAAACATGCAAGCATACACACAAACAATTGAAGACATAATTGAATAAATAAAGTAAATCACCTATCTTGTTGTAAAATAGGGTATGGAACCCTAAGATACTGCCCAAGACAGCCAAAGTTCGGTTTAGGTTTTACTCCACTAAATTACCTCTCTAAAATACTGAAAATTCTAATTCTTTATATAGAGTTACAATATGCGACGGCGTCACTCTTTAATTGTGACGTCGTCGGGTCGCCGCCATTAGGTTTTCGTCTTGGCCACGTCAACTCTGTGAAGGCGTCACCTTATGGTTGTGACGCCGTCGGCTTCATCTTCTTACGCCGTCGGGATCTGAATCTAGGTCGTCTGAGTTGTGACGCCCTACTCTTTAAAACCTGATGCCGTCAAGTGCAAAATAGCAATTTGCTCTCTGAGTCGTCACGAAACGTGTTGCGACGGCGTCGCCATTAGGCTGTGACGCCGTCAGCTTCTGTTCCAGCAGCTTGAGTGTCTTGATTCTTGACTTTGGTCAATTTCTTCATATATTCGCGCCTTTTCGTCCGAATAAGTGTCATTCCAACAATTTGCCTTCAAGAGACCTAAAAAATGAAAAGGAACGAAATTAAGCAGTAACGGATACAAAAGTGATCGATTAAGGGCTTAAATGACCCCTCAAAAGTGTACCTTTTAAATCCTTATCAAATATCCCTACACTTGGTATTTGCTTGTCCTCAAGCAAATGTGCTTTTAGCCAATTAATTTATAAGTTAGGGGTCATGAAGCATTAGTTTAGAACAATTCACAACATGTATAAGCCCCTCAAAAGTCATAACAAGCACGGAAATTACATACTAGCACCTCACAAATGGTGTTTGGATACTCTCATCTCTCGGGTGTATATGAAATATGTCAAGTTGGAAATGGAAGATAAACACTCATTAACCGGTCCTAGTACATAGATTATCATAGGCTTGAGACTAGATCAAACCTCCATCTCTTTTGGCGTAAGCACCTAAAAAAAATATCTAAGAGGTCTTTTAAAGGGTTGTAACGTTAGGCTTACGGTAGGGAAACAAAGGGTTTGGTGGGATAGGCGATTTAGTGGTGGCAAGTCAAAAATCTTTATATTACAAGCATGAAAATAATGGCGTTGCTAAGCCAATACTCGACACTCTAAACTCTAGATAGATTGAAACAAACAAACATAAATTTAAAGATAGATGTAGGACGGTAGCCCATTTTTTTATTATTTTATTTATTTATTTATTTATTTTTTTCTCTCAATGCACTTTTACTCTACCATCCTCTATGATAACATCAAAATAATAGGGATTTATAGGCACATCCCTACACTTGGAGTACACTATTACGTAAATAAAGGGAATTTGAATTTAACGTTCCTTCCCGTCATTTCTTAAAATTTAACTTTTCCCATGAGTCCCAATCGTCCCAAAACTGTGTACAAAGGATATGACTCGACTTAGCAACTTACGCAAGCAACTAGATAACTGAACTAAGGGTTTAGTGTGATAACAATAATGCACTAAAAGTGAGTGCATACAAGGTAGGCTAAGGCGATTTGGGTGTACATTTGAGGGTAGATTGTAAACAATGCTCTTCATTGATATTCCGGAAAACCGAAACATTAAGAGAACCGAGAAAAGGATAGGCTCTGAGGGGTTAAGTAGGGGTATCGTGTACTAAAGATGAGTACAACGCAAGGGTGTGGGGGAAATTACTCAACCGATGTGGAAGAAATAATTATAATACGGGTATCAAACAAGGGTTATCCTAATGCCTCTTATCATTTAGTTATTCCTAACTACACAAGTGTAGTCTCACTAGCGATCTCGGAATGCATCACAAAACAAGTTCTAGAATCTATTATACTACCGGTACACACTCGAAGCATTAAAGTGGAATGCTTTAATTCCTACAAATCTAAGGGCAATCCTCATATTTTGGGTGGAATTTAAGTGGTAAAGGGTTTTGTGCAAGTCATATAACTTCCTATCCATGAGACGCTTTATTAAGACTAATGACCCACTCCTACATGTCATGAAATTTTTTAAATTTGGTGCCAAAATTACCCTAACCGATATTTCTCATGGTTTATTACACAAATGAAATTGGACAAGGCAAGTGGTCAAGGATAAGCATAGTTTCAAAGTTCCCGTTTTATTTTCCCTCCCTACACTTAAACTGAAAATTTGTCCCCAATGTTCCCCAAAAGTATCAAAGTTATGATAATGGAAGGTAATTAAAAATGAAAGAAACTAATACTCCCCTGATTAGCTCGGTAGGATCCGAGTGAAGTAGTGGTTAAATTCTTCTCCAAGAAGAATGTATGCGTGAAAAGCTCCATCCAATCTTATGTATCTTCTTCTTGATAAATAAACCCTACACACTTGAAGAAAACAAATGAAACCTTCGTGTAAAATCGGCGGTAACAATATATATGACTCTACTAAACTAGGATATAATACTTGTGGAATGGATGTTTACAGATTTTCTGGAAAACTAAGACCCGGAAAATTCCAAAAATTTATAAGTAGCACAGAAAACGAGAAAAAGTAGTAAGCTGTTTCTACTCCTCCTGACGCCGTCAGGTTGCGACCTTGAAGCCGTCTGGTTATCCTGACAGAAACTGGTCTGCGATTTTCTGGAAAAAATTCTGGAAAATTTATATCTTTAGAATTTGGAAAAATTTCTTGCAAAACATCCATTATGACTCGATACAAGAATTTAACTCAAACAAACACACATGTATATCTTTTTAATAATCGTAATTCTCATGTTCACATTCTTTTTGAAAACGTGTGTAATCCTCCCTACACTTATCCCTTTTGTAAAATACCTTTATTTGTAATTAAGACGAGGTTAAAGACAAAATAAAGCATTTTTACAAATTCAAACATGAGAATAAACAGTCAATAAAAGATATACGACACACAAACAAGCAAACAATTAAACATGGGTTGCCTCCCACGAAGCGCTTTTCTTTATTTATGAGTCTTTTAGCTAGACTCGAAGTCGTGCCCCTACGTACCTATATAAGTAAGCTTATCCTCAAGAATATCATAGGGATCAAACTTATCATTTAAGTTCCTAGTGGTACGCTTAGTTTTTGTATGCCTTTTCAAACTTCTCTCCATCGGGGTCATAGATCGTTATCCTAATGTGCCACTCTCCATTACCATCACTAGGCGGTATATCCCAATTCCACTTAGGCTTAGGCTTATTGCTCTCAACTTTCCACTTATTCATGACAAGGTTGACGGGCAAGCTTCCTAGAAACTCGGTCATCTTCCTAAACACTAAGGCGTACTCGAACGGGTTCACTTCCGTGTCCCTAGCCAATTCTTTTTCATGGAAAGTTGCTTTACTAGCAAAGGCTTCATCTAGATAGAAAGGTCATTGGGGACCTATGAAGTCTTTATTAATCCAAGGTCCATACCTAGATGGCGTTGTATCCAACCTAATCTCATGGGGGATTTCCTCTTCCTTGTAGTAAATATGCTTTTTGACATCGTAAATTGACCTAGCACTCCCTTCTCCTACCACTAGTTTAGACATCTTACAATCAATGATGGCACTAGCGGTAGCTAAGAATCCCCTTCCTACTAACAATGGGCATGTCGGGTCCTTATTCATGTCTTGCACATGGAAATCCGCCAAAAGAGTCAATTCTCCTATGTGTACTACCATGTATTTTATTATCCCTACCGGATATGCAATACTACTGTCCGCTAGACCTAAGATAGTTTTCGTTGGTTCTATCTTACCTAAGTTAAGGCTCCTATGGAGGGACAACGGAATAAGATTGATGCATGATCCTAAGTCGGCTAGAGCATCGAGAGGTTTGGAGGTTCCAAGCCTACACGGAAGAGTGAATAACCTAAGATCGTCTAACTTCTTAGGTAAATTGTTTTGCACAAACGCGGACCCATGTTTTCCAAGTTTTTGTTTTCACTCATATTTTTCTTTTAAAGCATTATAATAAGGTGCATGAGCTAAGACTTCAAGAACCGGTTTTTCTTGATGGTGTTCCTTGTACTCCTCCTCTAGGTTAGGTTTGGGTTCTTGGTTGATGGGTTTCTCAAGAGTGGGTTGTACCAATGGTGCGGGTCCTTGGTACCTCATTTGGGATCGCTTGGAACCCTTGTTGATGGCATTTACTGTAAAACCCTAAAATCTCAATCGCGTGAAATGACAATTTTGCCCTCAAACTTAAAATTATACAAACTCGGAAAACACGTCAACATCGTTTAACAAGTTATATCATAAATAATATATACACATTATGAAAGTAATTAACTTATGATATAAATGATAAGAACATAAATGATTAAAGTCTAAGTAACATTTAAACATACCAAAATGTACACAATTAACTTGGTCTACAAACAAGACTATATACATGATAAAGAGATAAGTTGGGAAAGTCAAAAATTTGGTCCCCCCCCCCTTGATGGCCGGCCATATAGGCTCCCCCCTATTAATCACAAAATCAATCACATTAAATCACATTTACACATTCCTTTTCAATTCAAAAACACACACAAAAATTCACCACGACTCCATACGAATTTCTGGAAGGGATCTAGCATTTTTCTGGGGTTCTTCATCATCAAGAGTAGCTGGGAAAAATAGGTTTTGGTTTGTTGGAGGCTTGGTTCGATCGGGGTGATTTTCTTTGGTCGATTCTTCATCCGATAGGTATGAAATTCATGCGCTTGATCCACACGTCCTAAAATCGATTGGGTATTTTTCTCAGACTATTTATATCATATATGACCTAAATAAAATGATAAAAAAAGAATCATGCATGTTTAAATAGTCGAATGGGAATTACATGCTTAAAACATATGAAAAACTATAGATCGGGTTATATGAATTCTCTGGGTGGTGTACATAATTTTTATGGGTGTCTTAGTCATCATAAAGGTCTGGAAAAATGGTTGTTTGAGTTGTTATATCTTGGATCAATCGTAATAATTTTTGAGGATAAAAACGTGTATAAAATCTAATCTAATTCGTACGAATTTTCCGGGTGTGAAACCCATTTTATTTAAGACCTATACGACCCATATGATACTGGAAAAATGTTCATTCGAATTGTTATTGTCTAAAATGGCCTTGTCGAATTATTGTTTATAATCGGGTTTTTATAAAAAAACGTATAAATGGATAAACAAAATTGGAACGATCGACCTAGGGTTTATGTTATGGTCTAGATCTGATCTTAATGATGAAATAATGATGGAATAATGATTGTTTTTGATTTGGGGAAATTAGGGTTAGGGTTTGATGATTTTATTGTATTACCGATTGAGTTTCAAAATAAAAAGGGGTTGTTTCGTAAATTATAAAACTTGTGGACTATTTTTGTAATATACTTTGGACCAGGGGGTGTTAGTATAAAATGTAACATGAGGACCTTTTTCGTAAAATATGTGACTTAGGGGTTTATTTTGTAAATCGGGTAAATTTGTAAACCGAAATGTAATTATTAAAAATAGAGGGGCTTGTTTGTAAATTCTGGAAACTTGGGGGTATTTTGTATAAATAAGGATAATGAGGGTGTAATATGTAAAATTGGACACTTAAGGGCTTGTTGTGTAAATATGCTAAATAAGGAAACTTTCTAAAAATGGAAACCTTCTATTTTTGGAAACCTGCTAAATATGGAAAGTTACTAAAACTGGAAAGCCGACTAAAATAAGTAATCTGAATTAAATAAGTTTTTAATAAAACCAGTCATGAATTCGTGTAGATTCGCCGGAGATGGAATTTGCTTCCGACCTTGGTATTTCTGTTGTGTTTCGTTTGCGGTATAAGGTACAGATATTCTATCCCTTTTCAGTAGGGATTCCTCATGACTTTTCGATCCTTGACTTTGCTTCACTTATGATATTCCTTTGCTATGATTTCCTTATGATATGATCCTTTTGATATGATTCCGACATAATCCTTTGATATGACTCTGTTCGCTATGATATTCGTTTGTTATGATTATGAACTTTGATATGAACTTTGATATGAACTCTGATATGAACTCTGATATGAACTTTGATATGAACTTTGATATGAACCATTATGATATGATTATGCTTTGACCCTTCAGTTTGATACCCGAGCCAAATATGTTTCCTAGTCAGGAAGGTAACCTGACCGTGTCATTGATGCACCAATGGCATGACTCCAGTGTGTACGAGTGATGATACACACCGTCCCCATTCTGATATGATTATGAGCTCACTATATGTATATGATTTGGCCACTATGTTTCCGGGGGGCGTATGGATGCATCCTAGATATGATATGTTTCGAGGGATTTGATCTGATTGGAGCTTTGTCTGGTGAATGATGTCGGGTGCAATCCGCATCTTCACATTTCTGGGAGCTAGCTACTCCATTTGTTACTGAGGTCTCCCCTCCTATTATGTATGGTATTCCGAGGTCACCCCTCCGAATACAATGGCTACTTATGATATGGTATGATATGTTTCTGGGCTCGGGTAGATTTCTGATAACCCTTACACTTTTGATAAACCTATATTGTACCTTCTGTATTCCCCAACGCACCATAATCTGTATTACTTGTTAATTACTCAATACCCTTATATGATTTACTTGTACCAAGATATAGATACTCCATTACATTGATCTGTCACACTTTCATTACGTTACTTCAGACTATGGTTCCATTCACGTACCGGGTTATTATATGCTTATTGAATTCGATTCTACTATTCATGTTTTATGTGACCATTGATTATCCTGCTATGATGTGATTAATATGCGGTTATCTGAGTTCCTGTTTCTATCTGATGATATGTGATCATACTGTTATGTGATCCTTTGAATTGTCTGGTGACCATGCTACTGTGTAATCGTTAGTTTTGTCTGTTTATTATGTTTACTTCGTTCAGTTAATCTCGTGGACTATGACTATCCGTTGTATCCTTATCTGCTTGTTGATTGACCTGCCACGTTTACAGTTCTGTCTATGCTACCGTTTGCTTGGGTAAATGGTTCAACTTATGACGTCTGGCTTGTTAACTTGTTTAATTGCCCTGCTATGTCCCTAATTCATTAATTATAGTGTTCATATAGTATTCCTACTTGTTACGTATGACTGCCATGTTTTTGACTGCCATTATGATACTGATTATGTTTTCAACTAAGGGTTTTGACCTGTGTGAATTGCCATGCTCACTTATTAGTAATTGCTTCCGCTTTTCCTGTAGACATTTGTTTGGCTTGTATGTCTCCTGATTTCTTGAATTGATTGTATGACATATATGTTGTGTGGATGCTACGCCTGCTATGTTGTTTATGTTTCAGTTCTTGTATGTCTGGTTTGTATGTGCTTGTTTAATGTCATCGATGCTTTGCTTTGCTTCGTTCTCCTTGTTATCTGTTCGTGTCGGATATCTGTATAATTGTGTTCTGCAGGATCCTCATTGACTCATTGTTCTCATTTCGCTGCGACTTTGTTATCCGTTTCCTTTGTTTCATTTCGCATTTCAGATTTTATTTAGCTTTCGTTTTGTTATATCTGTTCACTGGGCTTTTTAAGCTCAGCCGCATTTCTTTTCCTGCGGCAGGTGTTAGGTTGAAGATGGGCTTTGATGGGCTGAGAGTTGGATTATTTGAGTGGACCAACCCTAGATACCTTATTATTCGGATTTATTTTGTTGGGCTATTGTTTGGAGATTTCATTTTATTTTAAACATATTGGATTTTGTATTTTTCCTTGTAAGTCATTCGTCTATATGACTCGGTATTTTATTCTTTAAGTCTTTCGCTTGTAAAATTTTATTTGTATGTTCTGATATGACACCAGAATGTGAAACTTCTACCCTTGTCGGGTTGGGGTGTTACAATTATGGTATCAGAGACAGGTTTCGTCTTGTTGACCTTAGGATTGACCTGTGAGGACTGGGTAGACACTAGGCTTCCGTCTGTTCTGATCTTCTCCGATTATTTTGATTGTCGTTCAGATTTGATTTTGATATTCGTTTATCTTCACTGGTTTGGCCTCCTTCTCTTTGCATTTGATTTTGGTTTATTTTGTTTTCGCACATCCGTTTGTCGATCGTTAGATGGAGACTACCCGTGGAGCCGAAGACGGTGGTGCCGAACCTGCGTTGCTGCAACAGTCTCTGAGCTGGAGAGGTTCGTGAAGCAGAAGCCACACCCGATTGCCGTGCTGTTGGAGACATTAGGATGCTGCTGGAGGAAGCTGGACGGATCAACCAAAGACGCAATAGACGGAGACAAGATTCAACCGGTGTCTGAGATGGTTCATCTACTTCATATGATTTGGGCGCGACTTGTGTTACTCCGATTTGTTTGTCATGCGTTTGCGGCGGTTTGATATTTTGCTATGTGATTTTGATCGGCATTGCTCTTCCTTGATTTGTTCAGAACTCGGTTTGAATCGTGAAGCGTCATCTTTTGGCATTTTAGTAATATCTCAGTTTTTCCTTTGAATCTTCAGTAATGAGTCATGAGGAACCGTTTTACGCAAGTTGGTGGCTTTCTCTCCTTTGTGGTATGGTAAGTTGTTTGATGTGTTATATGCTGTATGTACGCGATTTTGGTCTGCTCTGGTATGTTACTTGATATCTGTACGTGATATGTTTTGTGTGATATTGGCCTTGTGATTTGTCATGAACCGGGACAGAATATGGTGACAATAAGGGCTTGTTATGTGATGCAAGTATTATGACGCCTGATCAACGTGATAATACCGAGATCATATAATTTGAACTTATTGAAATCATACGACATCTTGGGAAATGCCTACGTGAATGGAATAAGGCTTATATCTGTTATTTGACACTCCTCATATTCGTCTGAAATTCTGTACCTCCTTGCGAAACTTCCACCGACATCTACTATGTGTAAGTTCTGTATGCTTTGGAAACGGAATCGTTATGATCTGTGTGAGACTATGGACTGCTACATCTGCCTTGAACTTGTACGTCTCTGTGTACCTATGTGACTTCAATTTTCGAGGACGAAAATTTTCTTTTTAGAGGGGAAGAGTTGTAAAACCCTAAAATCTCAATCGCGTGAAATGACAATTTTGCCCTCAAACTTAAAATTATAAAAACTCGGAAAACACGTCAACATCGTTTAACAAGTTATATCATAAATAATATATACACATTATGAAAGTAATTAACTTATGATATAAATGATAAGAACATAAATGATTAAAGTCTAAGTAACATTTAATCATACCAAAATGTACACAATTAACTTGGTCTACAAACAAGACTATATACATGATAAAGAGATAAGTTGGGAAAGTCAAAAATTTGGTCCCCCCCCCCTTGATGGCCGGCCATATAGGCTCCTCCCCATTAATCACAAAATCAATCACATTAAATCACATTTACACATTCCTTTTCAATTCAAAAACACACACAAAAATTCACCACGACTCCATACCAATTTCTGGAAGGGATCTAGCATTTTTCTGGGGTTCTTCATCATCAAGAGTAGCTGGGAAAAATAGGTTTTGGTTTGTTGGAGGCTTGGTTCGATCGGGGTGATTTTCTTTGGTCGATTCTTCATCCGATAGGTATGAAATTCATGCGCCTGATCCACACGTCCTAAAATCGATTGGGTATTTTTCTCAGACTATTTATATCATATATGACCTAAATAAAATGATAAAAAAAGAATCATGCATGTTTAAATAGTCGAATGGGAATTACATGCTTAAAACATATGAAAAACTATAGATCGGGTTATATGAATTCTCTGGGTGGTGTACATAATTTTTATGGGTGTCTTAGTCATCATAAAGGTCTAGAAAAATGGTTGTTTGAGTTGTTATATCTTGGATCAATCGTAATAATTTTTGAGGATAAAAACGTGTATAAAATCTAATCTAATTCGTACGAATTTTCCGGGTGTGAAACCCATTTTATTTAAGACCTATACGACCCATATGATACTGGAAAAATGTTCATTCGAATTGTTATTGTCTAAAATGGCCTTGTCGAATTATTGTTTATAATCGGGTTTTTATAAAAAAAACATATAAATGGATAAACAAAATTGGAACGATCGACCTAGGGTTTATGTTATGGTCTAGATCTGATCTTAATGATGAAATAATGATGGAATAATGATTGTTTTTGATTTGGGGAAATTAGGGTTAGGGTTTGATGATTTTATTGTATTACCGATTGAGTTTCAAAATAAAAAGGGGTTGTTTCGTAAATTATAAAACTTGTGGACTATTTTTGTAATATACTTTGGACCAGGGGGTGTTAGTATAAAATGTAACATGAGGACCTTTTTCGTAAAATATGTGACTTAGGGGTTTATTTTGTAAATCGGGTAAATTTGTAAACCGAAATGTAATTATTAAAAATAGAGGGGCTTGTTTGTAAATTCTGGAAACCTGGGGGTATTTCGTATAAATAAGGATAATGAGGGTGTAATATGTAAAATTGGACACTTAAGGGCTTGTTGTGTAAATATGCTAAATAAGTGATAACGCTACACGCGTCGTTCGGGGTCAAAGGAACTTCCTTTTCTTCGAGCAAGTTTTATAACACCCTAGGCAGTGAACCTAATCGTTGTAGTGTAGTAATTAGGGTAAGCCACGGGTATTGATATCGTTCTCTAGGGGAATAGGAATGCTAGTAGGGAGTTACTACGCTAAGGTTAAGGTTGAGGAAGATTATTTTTTATCTTTTTATATTTTATGAAAATGGAAAGGTACGAATCTCGGGTATTGGATTTGGGGGGTTGGTATTTCTACCGATTACTCTACTATTATCTAATTATCTAAACTAAGGTTGTGGGAGTCTATGTGATGAGTGTGTGAATACTCATCATTTTTGGTTAAATCTGAATTGCAAAACGTTTAAAAATGCTCAGAAATGCATCAAAATACTGAAAATATCTCAAAGTTGCATTTTATATGTTTCAGATGCAAAATGTCTAAAATCAGATGAAAAACGAGCAAAGTTTGCATAATTGGCAGTTTCAGTCCCCCGACTTTCAGAAAATGGCAAAATCAGTCCCTAGGCATTTATTTTAAAAGAAAAGTCACCAAAGGTCCTTTTGTAATCATAAATTGTCATATTTAGTCCTTTGGTGAAAAATCCAAAAGTTTTGAGAAATTACAGTTTTGATCCTTGGATTTTAAAAATTGTCATGTTTAGTCCTTGGAATTTCACAATTGGCAGGTTTGGTCCCTTGGAATATTGGAGGTTGGCAAAACAAAGCCTTGGATTACTTTTCAAAATCTACATGTATGGTCCTTGGATTTTTAGAATTACACAAATGGTCCCTAGTGTTGAATATGGATTCAATATTAATCCTAAATCCAATCCGGATCCAACCCAAGCCCAAATAAAATCCCTTTGCCCAAATCCATGACCCGGTCCAATAAACCAACCTATTACCCACGTTTTAAAATAAACAACCCGCCCCCTTTCCCTGTCTTCCCCGACATCACTGTCTGCAACCAGCCACCAACACAACACCTCCACTTTGTCCCCCTACTCCACACCTTGTCTCCCCCCTCCTCACCTAACATACAAATCGCATTTAATGCACCTTGTCCCTGTCTAAGATATCAAAACCATTTTTGGCGCCAAAACCAAATCAATGGCTAAGA
Source organism: Chrysanthemum seticuspe (assembly GCA_019973895.1). Classification (NCBI taxonomy): domain Eukaryota; kingdom Viridiplantae; phylum Streptophyta; class Magnoliopsida; order Asterales; family Asteraceae; genus Chrysanthemum; species Chrysanthemum seticuspe. Next base: position 138,927,398 of record BPTQ01000008.1, read on the forward strand.
TGAGCTCAAGACATCCAATGGATGAGATTATTGCTGGGAAGTGATCAGAGGAGAGAGAGAAGACATGTTTGGTGCATAAAAGAAGGAGAGAAGCAAAGGAAAAGAGTAGTTAGTTTATTTTTTAACAATGTATGTCGTTTTTTAGATTAGCAAGTCTTAAATAGTTTTCAGTTGTATTTTCAATCTTATTTGTACCAATCAAAAGTACTTGAGTGTATTGCAACTCCTTTAAGTATTAATTTTCAGTTATGTTTATGTTTCAAAATTTCAAGCTCACTGTTACATGTTTCATTTTCAAGCTCTAAGGTCCAAGTTCTTAACAGCTTATTTATAAGCTCAAACAAGCTCAAACTAGCTTATCATAGCTTTTTGTGAGCTTACTTTTAAGTTTCAAGCAGTTTAGAAATCTGGTCAATAAAAGTCAAACTTGGAGCAAAATTGATGCAGAAATGAAAATGGTTGGTTCAGAGCTGGAAATGGGTTGATTTGGAAGCATTTGGGTTGGTTAGATTAGGCTAGTGGTCCATTGTGTGTAGTGGCAAGCCATAGTGGCTGGATCTCTTGTAAGTGTGCTTATAATCTCAACAGTAGCTTAATATTACTAGCAGTAGTCATTTCTGTTAAAGTAGTGTAATTTGCTGTCTCATTAGCTTTAATTTAGTGTATTAAATCTGTTTTAATGATTAGCATAAGCTGTTTGTGTATTTGAGCTTGATTAGATTACATTTTCTCACATAAAGTAGTGTTTGGATCAAGGTTTTAAACTGTTCTAGAGGTTAACATTTTGGAATATATCAGTTGTTTGAAGCTTGTCATGGTTATTTGATGTCATATCTGTCTTAGTTTTGCTGCTATTTGTGCTAAAAGTCAAAATCACTAGTCATCTGTTCTTGTTTGCAAATCTGTTAAAATCAGTTAAACATAATCATTCATATAAGTTTAAAATTTGATTAACTAGCTTGATAAACTTATATTTCATCATATTTCATCCATTTCAGTTCTACATTTGCATTTGAATCTCATTTTGGTCAAACTTCATAACTGATTTTCAAAGTCAAAAACATGTCAAAACTGTTTTTTTTTGCAGATATTGCAGCAAGTGCACAGTGCTTGTTTTAAGTAGTTAAGGTCTCATCTTTGGTCCATTTGTAGTTTGCTGGGTGGTCTTCAAGACCACATAACTGTTTTTCACTTTAGCTCTTTTGATAAGCTAGTGCATAAGCTCAAACATAAGGCCTGTTCACTGTTGTGCTGTCCAAATCTGTTTGCTTACAATCTTATGCATCTGCTTATTTGAGGATAGGAGTAGCTTAATTTAGTTGATTTTAGCTTATTTCAGTATTATTTGGTTTGTGTAGAAGTTTGGTGGCCTATTGAGTTATATTGCTTATTTAAAAGTGCTTATTTGAATTCCAATTGCACTACAGCTTTTATATTTCACACATAAGCATCATAGTTCTTATTTTTCATAGATTTAGATTAGTATTTTAGAATTTTCCTGAGTTTTCCATAATTTTTAGTCACTATTTAGTATTTTTCTCTATTTAAAATAGTTTTTAGTCACTTTTAATTAGCTTTAATTGCAAATAATTAAGAAAAAGTTCCAAAAAAATAATTTTTCAATTTTCCCAGTTTAAGAAAAATATAAAAAGCATAAAAAAGATTTTTCCTTATTTTTCCCCTTTTATTTGGTATTTTTCATAATTTTAATTAGATTAAAATAGTTTTAAATTAGTAGAAAATAGAAAAATAATCAGAAAAATATAAAAATAGTTTTGAAAATTCTATTTTGATATTTTAGATTTTTCTAAGTCATAATTTTATTTTTCTAGCTTTATTTCCTATTTTCTTGTATTTTAGGCTAATATTAAATAGTTAAAAATAGTTTTTAATTAATAATAATTAATTAATTAGTTATAAAAATAATTTTCTTTTTCTTAAAATTTTCTTATATCATTAGGTTTGTAAAAATATCATTTTCATATTTTTAGGATTAATATTGTGTAAGTTTCACATTTTCAGTTGTACGTTACGTAGTTTTTAAATTCAGTTTTATAAAAACATAAAATCAAAAACATCATTTTACAAATAGTGATAGCGTTTATTTAATAGAATTTATCTTTTTTAATTTTCTTTAATTTGCATTTAAGCCCTTGTAGTTTGTATACTTTTTCCTTAGTTATAATAAATCAAATCCCTTTTTCGTTCAAATTTCTCGATCACTATTCGTAGGGTGATCCATTGCATAGCTCGCTGGGACATAACGACCCGGGGAAACACTATACTCCCCTGATCTTCATTGCATTCGTGCTTGAGCCGTTTTAAGTTTGTTACGGTCTGCCATTCACAAGTGGCAGACTTGAGTGATAAAACTTGACGGGTTGGCACGCATCACTATGTCTAATTAATGTGTGCTCGTATGATAGTTTAAAGATGTGTTTACTTAGTTTGTATTACTCCTTAATTATCTCCTATTGATGGTTGAGTGTCACGTCTTATTCCTAGTTGCGTTGTGTGTCTAAAGTTGTGGGGTATGCGTTTCTCCCTAACTCTTCAAACTTACCAAAGGGTCTTGTCTACAAACCCACTAGAGATTATAAACTCCTACTCTAAGGCGCTCTTTGGATGGTTTAGCCTACAATTACTCAGGTAATTATACTCTAAGGTTCACAAAGATGAATCAAGCATTAAGTACACAACGAATGACCTATCGCATTACTAGATCATTAATCAACTAAGATAAGAAACAACCAATCAATATTCAATAATTAAGTTTCATACTTCCTAAGCAAACACACAAATAAATTAGCCGGACATGGAGAACATGCAAGCATACACACAAATAATCAAAGACATAATTGAATTAATGAAGTAAAGACTTATCTTGATGTAAGATAGGGTTTAAAACCCTAAAATACTGTACAAGACACCTTAGGTTCGGTTTTAGGTTTTTACTCCAAAGACTCTCCACACAAAGACTGAAAAATTCGGATTCTATATATAAGATTACAATTGCGACGGCGTCACCTTATGTTTAGTGACGCCGTCGTGTCGCCGCCATTAGGGTTTCGTCTTGGCCACGTTAACCTTGCGACGGCGTCACCTTATGTCCGTGACGCCGTCCTCTTCAGCTTCTGACATCGTCTGGATTGCATCTAGGCCGTCTGAGTAGCGACGGCCTACTCTTCCATAACTGGACGTCGTCACTTGAAAATACGAGTTTTGGGTTCTGGATCGTCTCAATAATTTTGGGACGGCGTCGCCAATAGCACCTGACGCCGTCGCCTTCTGCTTTCAGCAACTGTGAGTGTCTCGATTTTGACTTTGGCCATTTTCTTCATATATTCGCGCCTTTTCGTCCAAATAAGTGCCATTCCAGCATTTTGCCTTCACGAGACCTAAAAAGTGAAAAGGAGCGATATTAAGCAATACCGGATACAAAAGTGATCAAATAAGGACTTAAACGACCCCTCAAAATGGTACCTTTTAAAACCTTATCAATAAGGAAACTTTCTAAAAATGGAAACCTTCTATTGGAAACCTGCTAAATATGGAAAGTTACTAAAACTGGAAAGCCGACTAAAATAAGTAATCTGAATTAAATAAGTTTTTAATAAAACCAGTCATGAATTCGTGTAGATTCGCTGGAGATGGAGTTTGCTTCCGACCTTGGTATTTCTGTTGTGTTTCGTTTGCGGTATAAGGTACAGATATTCTATCCCTTTTCAGTAGGGATTCCTCATGACTTTTCGATCCTTGAATTTTCTTCACTTATGATATTCCTTTGCTATGATTTCCTTATGATATGATCCTTTTGATATGATTCCGACATAATCCTTTGATATGACTCTGTTCGCTATGATATTCGTTTGTTATGATTATGAACTTTGATATGAACTTTGATATGAACTCTGATATGAACTCTGATATGAACTTTGATATGAACTTTGATATGAACCATTATGATATGATTATGCTTTGACCCTTCAGTTTGATACCCGAGCCAAATATGTTTCCTAGTCAGGAAGGTAACCTGACCGTGTCATTGATGTACCAATGGCATGACTCCAGTATGTACGAGTGATGATACACACTGTCCCCATTCTGTTATGATTATGAGCTCACTATATGTATATGATTTGGCCACTATGTTTCCGGGGGGCGTATGGATGCATCCTAGATATGATATGTTTCGAGGGATTTGATCTGATTGGAGCTTTGTCTGGTGAATGATGTGGGGTGCAATCCGCGTCTTCACATTTCTGGGAGCTAGCTACTCCATTTATTACTGAGGTCTCCCCTTCTATTATGTATGGTATTCCGAGGTCACCCCTCCGAATACAATGGCTACTTATGATATGATATGATATGTTTCTGGGCTCGGGTAGATTTCTGATAACCCTTACACTTTTGATAAACCTATATTGTACCTTCTGTATTCCCCAACGCACCATAATCTGTATTACTTGTTAATTACTCAATACCCTTATATGATTTACTTGTACCAAGATATAGATACTCCATTACATTGATCTGTCACACTTTCATTACGTTACTTCATACTATGGTTCCATTCACGTACCGGGTTATTATATGCTTATTGAATTCGATTCTACTATTCATGTTTTTTGTGACCATTGATTATCCTGCTATGATGTGATTAATATGCGGTTATCTGAGTTCCTGTTTCTATCTGATGATATGTGATCTTACTGTTATGTGATCCTTTGAATTGTCTGGTGACCATGCTACTGTGTAATCGTTAGTTTTGTCTGTTTATTATGTTTACTTCGTTCAGTTAATCTCGTGGACTATGACTATCCGTTGTATCCTTATCTGCTTGTTGATTGACCTGCCATGTTTACAGTTCTGTCTATGCTACCGTTTGCTTGGGTAAATGGTTCAACTTATGACGTCTGGCTTGTTAACTTGTTTAATTGCCCTGCTATGTCCCTAATTCATTAATTATAGTGTTCATATTGTATTCCTACTTGTTACGTATGACTGCCATGTTTTTGACTGCCATTATGATACTGATTATGTTTTCAACTAAGGGTTTTGACCTGTGTGAATTGCCATGCTCACTTATTAGTAATTGCTTCCGCTTTTCCTGTAGACATTTGTTTGGCTTGTATGTCTCCTGATTTCTTGAATTGATTGTATGACATATATGTTGTGTGGATGCTACGCCTGCTATGTTGTTTATGTTTCAGTTCTTGTATGTCTGGTTTGTATGTGCTTGTTTAATGTCATCGATGTTTTGCTTTGCTTCGTTCTCCTTGTTATCTGTTCGTGTCGGATATCTGTATAATTGTGTTCTGCAGGATCCTCATTGACTCATTGTTCTCATTTCGCTGCGACTTTGTTATCCGTTTCCTTTGTTTCATTTCGCATTTCAGATTTTATTTAACTTTCGTTTTGTTATATCTGTTCACTGGGCTTTTTAAGCTCAGCCGCATTTCTTTTCCTGCGGCAGGTGTTAGGTTGAAGATGGGCTTTGATGGGCTGAGAGTTGGATTATTTGAGTGGACCAACCCTAGATACCTTATTATTCGGATTTATTTTGTTGGGCTATTGTTTGGAGATTTCATTTTATTTTAAACATATTGGATTTTGTATTTTTCCTTGTAAGTCATTCGTCTATATGACTCGGTATTTTATTCTTTAAGTCTTTCGCTTGTAAAATTTTATTTGTATGTTCTGATATGAAACCAGAATGTGACACTTCTACCCTTGTCGGGTTGGGGTGTTACATTTACCGAGTGGACCGTTGGGTGTGAGGGGCATGGGGTGCACTCTCCCATGGTGAACAAGAACATGAAGTCGATGAAATCGAATTCACTTTTGGGTTCTTTATAGTATCACTTGAGAGTGCTACAATTTCCCGGTCATTGAAGGCTTTTAAGAGGGCGTCAAGATTGTTTTTCATCTCGCCTTGTCGTTGCTTGAAATCGGATTCAAGCTTAGTCAATCGAGTTTCTTGAAATGACATGAATCTAGACGTAATTGCCTCAAGACTAGTGGGGTTCCCGGTGTTTGGAGGGTTGAACCTATTTGGTGGACTAGATGAGCTTTGGGGTGGGGTTGAATTTTGGTTCCACTTAAGGATAGGGTGATTCCTCCATGAAGGGTTATAGGAGTTTCCTAAGTTTTTTTGTTCGGGCTTGAAAGTTTACCACTTCTCTCCCGCTCGGTCGGTACGCGTTGAGGTGTAGTCCGCAAAAGCTTGTTCGGGGAGTCTTGTGCAATCACGAGTGTCGTGGGGACCACTACACAATTCACAAGGTAGAGTGATTTTGTTCATTTGATGTGAAGACTTAGGATTTTTGTAGGAGCTAATTTAACTTGATCTTCAAGCTTGAGTATCCTACGGTCGGAAGGTTGTGAGTCAATGGGAGGCAAGGAGATTGCCTTTACGGTTTTGGGAAACTCACGGGGGTCATTCCAACTTTCTTTGTCATAGAGAGCAAGGTCATCTATTATACCCCATGATTCTTCCGCTGTGAGATCACTAAGTTTACCACCGGCCGCTTGGTCAATGGATCGCTTAGTTGGGAAATTGACATGGTCATAAAAGAGTTGGACTTGAAGCCAAAGATCAATGCCGTGATGAGGGACTCTATGGAGTAAGTCCTTGAATCGAGTCCATGCTTCGTAGAGAGATTCACCTTGACGTTGTTGGAACATCAAGATTTCATTCCTAAGCTTAGTAGTTCTCCCCGGTGGGAAAAATTAGGCAAGGAAACGAGAGGTGAGATCATCCCAACTTGAGATGGAGCCGGCGGGAAGTCGCTCAAGCCAATTACTAGCTTGGTCCCGTAGAGAGAATTGGAAGAGAAGCAAGCGCGTGGTCTCCCGAGTAGTAGCATCGAGGTCGATGGAATCGACAGATTTAAGGAAATCATTAAGATGCTGATTAGGATCTTCGGAACGAAGTCCATGGAATGCACATCCGTTTGCATCAACCGGATGGTGTCGGATCGAAGGGCCGTAGTTTGGGCTTGGTCGGGAAGCTCAATGGTGTTTCTATAGCCTAGGTGGCTTGGTCTTGAGTATTCACCAAGAGTACGGCCTCTTGGCGGGTCATTTGGTGGTGGGTTGATGAGTGGTGGTTGATTATCACCTTCCATGATGAAAAGTGATGGGATTACTAAAAAAGGTCACGAAGAAGGGGGATAGACTACGAGAAAGCTAAAAATGAGAAAAAATCTTACTTCATAGGAATCAAGCAAGGGAACCTAAATGAGGTGAAAATCTAACTAGCTATTCTATTCCCCGACAGCAACGCCAAAAACTTGATACACGTACAACGCGCGTTCGGGGTCAAAGGAACTTCCTTTTCATCGAGTAAGTTTTTCAACACCCTAGGCAGTGAACCTAATCGTTGTAGTATAGTATTAGGGTAAGCCTCGGGAATTGATATCGTTCTCTAGGGGAATAGGAATGCTAGTGAGAAATTACTCGCTAAGGTTGGGGTTGAGGAAGATTATTTTTTATCTTTTTTAGAAAATTGAAAGGTTCGAATCTCGGGGTATTGGATTTGGGGGTTTGGTATTTCTACCGATTACTTTACTTATCTAATTAACTAAGCTAAGGTAAGTGTAGTCTATGTCTATTGTTGTGTGCTCTTATGATGATTTAAAGATGTGTTCACCTAGATGCTATTACTCCCTAGTTATCTCCTATTGATGGTTGAATTGTCACGTCCTTATTCTTAACGCGTTGTGTCTTCTAAGGTCGTAGGGTATGCGCTTTTCCCTAACTCTTTCAGACTACCTTAAGGTTATTGCCTACAAAATCTCTAGGATTCATAAACTAAATCTAAGGTTATCTTTGGATGTTTAGACTACAATAACTCTAGGTGATTATAAACTAATGTTCACAAAGATTACCCAAGCATTAAAAACACAACGAATGACCTATCGCAATACTATGTCAATCACAATTAAGATAAGAGACAACCAATCAATATTCAATACCTAGGTTTCATAGATCTAAGCAAACACACAAGTAAATTAGCCGGACATGGAAAACATGCAAGCATACACACAAACAATTGAAGACATAATTGAATTAATGAAGTAAATCACTTATCTTGTTGTAAAATAGGGTATGGAACCCTAAGATACTGCCCAAGACAGCCAAAGTTCGGTTTAGGTTTTACTCCACAAAACTACCTCTCTAAAATACTGAAAATTCAAATTCTTTATATAGAGTTACAATATGCGACGGCGTCACTCTTTATTTGTGACGCCGTCGGGTCGCCGCCAATAGGTTTTCGTCTTGGCCACGTCAACTCTGTGACGGCGTCACCTTATGTTTGTGACACCGTCGGCTTCATCTTCTGACGCCGTCTGGATTTGAATCTAGGCCGTCTGAGTTGTGACGCCCTACTATTTAAAACATGATGCTGTCAAGTGCAAAATAGCAATTTGCTCTCTGAGTCATCACGAAACGTGTTGCGATGGCGTCGCCATTAGGCTGTGACGCCGTCAGCTTCTTTTCCAGCAACTTGAGTGTCTTGATTCTTGACTTTGGCCATTTTCTTCATATATTCGCGCCTTTTTGTCCGAATAAGTGTCATTCCAGCAATTTGCCTTCAAGAGACCTAAAAAATGAAAAGGAACAAATTTAAGCAGTAACAGATACAAAAGTGATCGATTAAGGGCTTAAATGACCCCTCAAAAGTGTACCTTTTAAATCCTTATCATTGTGAAACACCGATTGTTGTTTAACAATTTCGTCTACCAGTGTCGTGTTGCTTTAACTAGAAAAGTAGAATGCTTAAAAATTTATGGTTTGTCTACATGTTATCATTATTTTAATGTTTGATATCCCTTTTTCAGTGAATCTAAACTTCACATATGAATTTGTATGGCACGCAAATGAGAAGAGATGGAAACGTAAGGCGAATACAAACAAGCCATCAATCGGGTGTCTGACATACGTTCATCCAAGTTTGGGTGATCATTTTTTTTATCTTGGAATGTTATTATGCCACCAAAAAGGTTGCACATCCTTTCGCCATGTACGAACAATCAACAATAGAGTCTACCCCACAAATCAGGCAGCGTGTGAAGCTTTAGGTTTATTAGTAATGATCAAGAATAGAATACTGCCTTGAAAGAAGCTGTTATGTCTGCCAGTGTAGCAGAACTGCGAGCACTCTTTGCTCACATTCTGATTTTTTTGTGATGTATCAGATCCGCTAACTTTATGGAAAACATATTAGAAACAAATGTTTTGTGATATACCAAGAAGAACATTTGCAACACTGCATATTCCAAATATGCTTGTACATACTTCAGAATTAGATGGTTATGTTCTGTATGATTTAAAAGCGATTCTAAATCATTGTTCAAAATCAGTTAAAGATTTTGGTATGCGACTACCTCCGCAACATCTGCTTAAAGTATTGACGAACTACTAATGGAAGAAAAAATATATAACCATGACATGTTGATGAAAGAAAGAGTCATCTTGGTACCCAAGCTGAATAGAGATAAAAAATTCATATACGATCTCATTCTCAACGCTTCCATAAATAATCGACAAGAATTGGTCTTTAAATATGGTCACGGTGGCACGGGAAAGACTTTTCTTTGGAAAACCATTATCTCTATGTTGTGGTACGAAGGCAAGATTGTCCTCGCAGTCAGTTCTTCAGGTATTGCTTCGTTGCTCCTCCTATGGGGTTAAACCGCACATTCCAGATTCAAACTTCCACTAGACTTGACTGACGAATCAATATGAAGAATAAAAAAATACAGACCAGGCAGACTTATTGCGTAAGATGGATCTTATAATCTGGGATGAGGCGCCAATGAATGATCGACACTACTTTGAAACATTGGATAAAACCTGTTGGGAATTATATTTGAGTTGATAAGACAAAATACATGAAAGATGAAGGATTGTTTGTGACAAAGAGAGTAACTTCAAAGAAAAGAATATTTCAAAGATCAATTTACGTGTTAAGAAGACATTATGTATACTCACATTTATCTCTTTGTAAACCCTAGCATTCTCTAGTATATAAAGAGATGCGGGGTACGTAGGTTATATGTTTGTCAAACAATGTAAACACCAAAGTTGTATGTGTGTGTTCCTAGGCGTAAGTGCTCTAATGTAAACGCCTAGGTTAGTGTTTTGTAGAGTAGAGATGATGGCGAAGAGCCTTTAATAATAACAATGATGTTTCTTATTCCGCTGTGCATTCTATTTATCCTTGTTATTGTTAATCTCTAGAGCTCATAAATGATCTTCACAATTGGTATCAGAGCGGGGAGCTTTTGATATAGGGATCTACAAGGTTTTTCGAAGAAAAGGTAATTCGAATCTGGAAAATTTTTCATAATGTTTCTGCAGGGCTGTTTTCAAACAACTATAACTTTTTCGTTAACCGTTGGATTAGGACATATTTTTGGTGGACGTTCCTATATATCAACCTAACTTTTCACCGAAGGGGTCTTCAGCTGGAGCTCTCAATCGAAAGGTATTCAGTGTCGAAAACTGCTGCAAAGAAAGGGTATGATATTTGAATTTAGGGCTTCTTCTTAATTGTTTGTCATGATTGCTATTATGAAACCCTAAAAGATTGATTAGTAATTAAAACCTTATACTGAATTTATTACACCTCGTATAGCATTGGTTTTTCATGATTAATTGGTCAGTTGTTTGCAAGTCATGGGACAAAAGATGGATTCATTAGTACCTCGTACCACTTGATCTTATCTCGTACTGATTGTATCAACAAGAGTTAGTAGAAGTAGGCATAGAGTTTTCTTTGGTAGGATTCATGCATGGTATAGTGGGTCGGTTGCTATACAGCTCTTTTGATCAATAACCTATCTTGGATTATTATTTTTACGAGAAAGGCAATCTTTTTCCCGCATGTTTCTGTGACCAACTTATTTTCTATAATCTGTTTTGTGTTTCGACTTATTATTGGGTCGTTTAAAGTTTAGCTAATCACTGTTTCATCCATAACAGTTTTATCTTTTGGTTATTAGGTATCAGATTTGGTTGATTTTGTGGATCGCTATTGGTAAAGGGTGCACTATTACGTTACATGGAGGAAGATCCACTTGAATTTAATCAATTACAGTTACTGATTTGATGTAAAGAGTGGTTCAAATCGTTACTACTGCCTTTGATACTTTCTGATGCTTGTTGTTTATTTAATACTGTCACGAAAGCAGTTAGTACTGCTCTTGAATGTTTTCAGTACTGCTGTGATGGTACTGCCTTTGTGACTTTGTACTACTCTTTATCTGATACTACTGCTATCATAAGCAGTTAGTACTGCTGGTCCCAAAAAACTTGGTACTGCTTTTCACAAATTGGTACTGCCCGTCCTTATTTTAGTATTGCTAGTATGTAAGTGATTTGTAAGCTTTGGTGTTGTCACGTGGTTAGTACAAGACATAAGACGCAAGTTTGGGTTGTTCTACTTCAGCATCAAGTTGGTAATACTTAGTTTTCTTCATTAGTGATCTTTACATGGAGCCTACAAATTTGAAGAATCAAGAAGATGGTTAACCTATGGCTTTCAGGGGAAGCTCAATGTTTAATCATTTACATGCATCATTCGAGGGGAAGCTTTTACTATTTTAATTCATTATTATTATTTTTGTTTTAATTATCTAGTGTCTTAACTTTATTTTTAGTTGCGGAAAACTTCATGGTGGGTAATTTGAGACATTGAATGGCTGAATTGGAAGTGTGGTATTGATTTGTGATGCTCAAGATCAAAGTTGCTTCTATTCGTGGTTCTCCTAGTAGATTAAGGGTATGGATCATGAACCGAGCTTCGTCTTATCGGGTCATCTTCACATGAAGTTTTCTTTTAAGAGTCGTTGGTTGACATCTTCACACGGGCTGATATGATTAAATGACATAGTGCTTCTAGTTGCTGGGCTGATTTCCTTAATGAACATCTTTCTGTTCTTGTTTGATTGGGAGGGATTTGAGTTAAGGGGATTTGCTATTTTTATGTTAACGGGAATGCATTTGGTGAGTTGAAGATGTCGACTTTCTATTCCCCAACTAGACAATCTTGAAGAAGGTCGAGTCTACAGTCGGTTCTACATTTTCTGGTACATGTTAGAAGACTAAAGACGAATTGCATTTAACAATCTAAAGACTTCTTCTTAATTCAAGCATTCATCGTAAAGATTGTCGGTTTAGGGGAGAGCATTAATTGGAGGAGAGTGAAGCCAATGTTAATCCCTAATTATATTTGCTCAAAATGTTATTCAGCAAGTTGATTCTCACAAGTCTTCAAGTGTTCTTCTCATAAGATTTCAAGTATCTGGGCTTACAATGAGTTGCTGATTCTGAAGTGTCAAAACCAGCAAGGGGGAAGGAGACAAGCATCTAAACGCGAGTAAACTTGATGAACTTAATTCTTCTAAGTGATTGAAGATATCCCGGGAAGACGAATGTCATGACCGCAGAGAAACTCAAGGTTTTACTCATCAAGGCTTTTAGTGTTATTATTCCAACTACGTGGGGGAAGTGATGGAAGAGTTAGTTTCTGAAAATGAAAGAGGTACACAAGTGTGTGATGATTTCGATGCTATCGCAATCATCAAGGGAGAGAGATTGTGTACATTGGGGACGCTCAGCTGTTTCACTTGAGTGCTTAATCAGTGATTCAGTAATATAATCACTTATACCGGAGTTGACATCCGTAGAGATTGTCCTCCGCAGAGATAATTAGTGATTCAGCCTGCTTCTTTAATGTTATCGGTTATTCTCTCTTTGGGCATTCAGGTACTTCGGGTTCTTGAGCTTCATACACTATCATCAGGGGAGAGAAAAGTATACATCGGGGTTATTCTTTGGCTATCGGACTTAATCTGTTACTTCGATGTTATAAGTTTCTCAGTTTTCGGGTATATGTGTATTCGGGTTCGTGAGCTCTAGTCTAAGAGACTGACTGCATCAATTCATCTACTTGGGGGAAGTGGTCTCTTGACAACTTTTTGGGGATGCATCACTTCAGACATCAGTGGTTATGAAATTTGAGAAGATTTTTTATGTCTGAGATGATACGTTGCTGTTCGACTTGATGATATAACCCCGAACGGAGACTTACGATGATCCTTCTTATATGGAGCAGCAAGATTGTAAGATATAACTTTTCACATACACATCAAACCATAACACAAAGTAGCATATAGATGGAATTCTTGAGAGAGAAAGTTAGAGGTTTAGGGAACTTAGTGAGAGAAAGTGAAAGATATTATTATGAGCTCCAACTCTCTACCTTGGAAGGTAGAGATTATTTATAGTCTTACATAACTCGCCACACTTTGGGCTGTGGATCAGGCATACAGTGGGTAAAGACCCGTCCGTCCTCCACGGTGTTACAAAACTAAATTACTACTTAACTTAAAAGAACTACGACTACGAGCTTTCTAACGATTACATATACTTGAGGTGACCGACTCTTTAATATCGGGAATTTCTAATTCCTAAAAATCTCCCCCTAAGGGAGGTCACCTCAATCATGTACCAAAATTACATTGAATACAAACAGATATTACATTTAACAATTGATCTTGCATTCTTGATGTAGTCCTTTGCTCCTGAGCTCGTAGTCATTGATTCTTCACATTGCATGTTTGGTTATTCCAAGTGGAGGTCTTTTACTGATCCATGTGATGATAAGTTTGAGCCATCTTTGGAGATCATCAGCTATTGACAATCTCAGACACATCCTTTGTGGTGTTGGTATTTTGTGATGTTGTGACTTTGGGACCGACATGCTCACATTCTGGATCATGAAATCTTCTCATCAGAGTAGCGGAAGCTTTTGTTGAATCATGATATTGGCAGCAGCGTAGCAGAAGCTTGGTGTGAAATATCAGAGTCATTGATGCACTAGTCATGATTTCTTTGAGTTGAATGTGTTAAGTGAGCATGCGGCTAAGGATTGACCGCTCCATTCTGATCAGCTGCAAACGTCGGGAGTACCTGCATACAACAGTTAGCAATAAAACACACAAAAGTGTCTTTGATCACTTTCGTTGAATTGAGGTACACGGCCCACGGTTCCCCGTTGATCAGTACAAGTACTGCCTGTGATCAGGTAGGATTCCTAAGAATCTCCTTGACAGGGTTTCGCAGCTGTTCTAGCTGTTCTCAAACCGGAACATCTCAAAGAAGACAACACGGAGTGAGTGAACCAGCGAATTTTAAGTCCACTGATTGATGAAAAGAGATTTGAAAAACAATCGTGTATTGCTCAATAGAAATTGTTTTTGCAATACAACGAAGGTTTTATTGAAAATCAATTATCAATCATAAAAATACCTTTTGGTTTGAAAAATGAGTACACGGTCGATGTGCTAAAGAAAAGAGTTTATAAGCACAAAGACCGGTTTTTCAAAGGTATCCGTCAATCCCTAACCTGAACCAGGATTGATTCAAGAAATTGAATCGCCCCATTGTTTCTGTTCAGTTGTTACATGGTTGATCCATATAATAGATCTCACATGCCACCTACCAGGAGCTTGTTTGATGTTGGCTCCAGAAGGCTTTCCATCTTCATTGTGAGTGTGTAAACACATCACTCAGATGTTCTGGCAATACCACAAGGATAATGTGTAGGACTCATGATATAATCTCTCTTTCCACATTGTGTGAAACAGAGAGTCTTCATTGAAAGTGTCCTAATGAGATTTATTGATGATCTCGTGGCTCTAGACTCAATTTGTGCATATTTGGATCCTATAACGGAGACTAGGGAGAGGGTCTCCTTCTTCAATATCAACCATCTCTAAGAGAAAGTCGATAGATAATGTTGGTTCCCCGTGAGAATGAAACAAGCCCTTTTAAGAGGAACTTGAGTGGTTTGGAAAGTTGAAGTGCAGTGCGTCACTGGGTCCATGACGTCTTGTCTTCAATACTGATGTTACCATCAGTAGCATATGAATTGAACCCGGTTTCTGCCCTAAGGTTGAATAAATGGAGGGCTATTTGTTTTCACCCTATTCACATTCAATTCTTTTTAATTCTTCAACCCCTTCAGTGCTTACCGAGACTTCATAACTAGAACCTTGTTGGGTTTGTTCCAGTACTAGCTCAGTCTTAGTCCGCACTCTTCCCTTATCTCATTTTTCTCCTTTTATCATCATACCTAAGGACTTCTACACTAACTAGTGGATTGTCCCTGGGTAGATCCCTCCGGTTCTGGCGGATCATGGGAACCAATACCTAATCTTATCATCCTTGTATCACCGTACATAAAGTAAAGTTGGTAGGTCAATTTGGTATTGTTCATCTGCCATTGGATCCAATAGAAACCATTTGAAAATCAATTCAGATACTTGTGATGTATTATCATAGAATTTTGTACCTGAATTGTTTTTGATATTTTTAGAACGAGAACTCCCCCTCAACATGTGCATCAAGTATTTGAAAATGTTTTGCACACGGAGGCAAGAGAAAGAATTAACTTCTTTTGATTACCATTTTCTAAAAGATATCAACATCACTTCCCTCAACAGATCAAGTGGGTATAGCATTTCCGGGAAGGATGAGGTTTCCATGAATTTGCTCCCCCTCAATATGTGCCTCAAGGTTTGAAAAGAGTTTTGCACATACTAGAGGGAACCTGCACATTAGGATGAATGATCACGTTTCAAATCAAAGGTTTAATATAGATGCTCCCCCTCAACATGTGCATGGAAAATTTGAAATCGTTTGTCACATGTGGGCAGGATAGCATGTACATTCATGTGAAACCATTTACCTTAATATCAGTTTAAATCCAATTTGAATCACACATTCTCCCCCGATCACAATTATCAAAACATTTGAGATTTGTGATCTCTTATAGATTTAAATTGATTTTGAAAGCTTTTAAGGAGAATTGTGACTTGATTGTGAAAGCGTTTGAACTGATAAGGATCGGATTTTAAGACTTTAAACTCCATTGTTAAAACATGCATTTATATCTTTTGAAAAACAATTTTAATGCCAAATAACTTTTTAATTTAATTGAAATCATTCTCCCCCTCAATCAATGACATAGGTTGTTGATTGAGAGATCGAGATTTTGACAAATAAGTCCTGATGATTTTCAAAAATAGAGATCGAGTTATTTTTCAAAGCATTTGGTTTTCAGCAGATAAATGTTTATAGAATCAGAGCATGGAATTTGAAAACATGTTAAAACATGGCTCTGTTCTTTCTTTTAAAACCGGGTTACTGCCTGAAAATGACAATAAACCATATTTTTTCTCTTTCTCCCAAATTTTTTTTTTTTTTTTTTTTTTTTTTTTTTTTTTTTTAAGAATTCGAACAACATCTAAAGTCCCGTGTCATTCTTTGAATGACAGCACAAAGACCGTAGATATTATCGAATCGAGAGAAATATGACAAAATGACAATATTTTTTGAAGATTTTTCGAATTTTTCAAATTTTTATGGATTTTGAAGGTTTTATATTTTTCTATTTGATTTTTGAAGGTTTTATAATTTTGTATTTTGTTTTTCGAATAGATATATACAAGAGATAGATGAAGATAGACCTTTACTCCTCGTCTTCCTCCTGAAGACGTTTGAGAGTTTCTGGTTGAAGGCTTTTCAAACCAAGACGTGGAAGAATAAACTCAAAACGTTCTCTTGGAAGAGCTTTGGTGAAGATGTCCGCTAACTGATATTCAGACCTCACAAAATATAGTTCCACCACACCTTTTTCCACTTGTTCCCTGATGAAATGATGTCGAATGTCGATATGCTTTGCTCTTGAGTGTTGGACGTTGTTGCATGAGAGAGCAATAGCACTTTTATTATCACAGTACAGAGGGATTTTGTTGAATTCAAAGCCATAGTCAGATAATTGAGATCTCATCCATAAGATTTGAGCACAACAAGATGACATGGCTATGTATTCAGCCTCTGTAGAGGAAATAGAAGTACTCATTTGCTTCTTTGAAGACCAGCTTACAAGCTTATCACCCAAAAACTGAGCACCTCCAGATGTACTTCGACGTGTATCTTGACAACCTGCATGATCAGCATCTGCATAGGCCGTTAGTGACATACCGGTGTCCTTCGGGTACCATAGTCCCATATTGATGGTTCCTTGGAGATACCGAAAGACCCGTTTAACTGCTTCAAGGTGCCTTTTAGTAGGCTTAGCCTGGTATCTAGCACACATGCACACAGAGAACAAAATGTCTGGTCTACTAGCAGTGAGATACATCAGGGATCCAATCATACTCCGATATTTTGTTTGGTCAATCATGATCCCTGAGAGGTCCTCATCTAATTTGGTTCGGTCAATCATGGGGGTGTCAACAGGGTCACATGAATCAAATCCAAATTTCTTTAAAATCTCTGTTGCATATTTATATTGATTTATGAAAATGCCTCCGGGACTTTGTGAAATTTGTAATCCCAAGAAAAATGACATTTGTCCCATCATTGACATTTGAAACTTTGAACTCATTTCATTAGAAAAACGATCACATTCCATTGGGTCAGTCGAGGCAAAAATAATATCATCAACATAAATTTGAACATGAATCAAATGTTTGCCTGACTTCCTGGTGAACAATGTAGGATCAACTGCTCCTTTGATGAATCCGGTTGATAGAAGAAACTTTGACAGTGTATCATACCATGCCCTTGGAGCTTGCTTTAAACCGTAAAGAGCCTTCTTCAAACGATAAACGTGAGTAGGATGCTCTTGATTCACAAATCCTTCAGGTTGGCTGACGTAGACGACTTCTTTAAGATCTCCGTTCAGAAATGCCGTCTTTACATCCATCTGATATACCACCATGTTCTTACTAGCAGCATTAGCCAGAAAGATTCTGATTGCCTCGATTCGAGCAACTGGAGCAAACGATTCTTCAAAGTCTATACCCTCCTCTTGACGATATCCTTTAGCAACTAATCGAGCCTTGTTCTTCAACACATCACCATGCTCATCAAGTTTTACTTTGAAGATCCATTTTAGAGCTATAATCATAGCACAGTCTGGAGCAGGTACTAACTCCCATACATCAAGACGATCAAACTCATGAATTTCATCTTGCATAGCATTGAACCAGCTATCTTCATTCATAGCAGTTTTAACATCTTTTGGTTCGATCTTAGATAGTACGGAGTTGAAGAAGCACCATAAGGCATCGGTTGCGAGTTGCTTCCGGGTTGATACAGGACGAGAGGGATTTCCAATGATGTTGTCTAATGGATGATCGTGAGTCTATTTTCTAAGGTGTTCATGTGGCATTTGTTGAGGAACTGAGGTAGCTGAGTCGATGTCTCCTGAAGAAGATGGTTCTGATGATGATTCAGGAGTAGCAAATATATTTTCAAATGGAGCATCTTCAGGAGTCGCAAAGGGATTAACTTCATCATTGATGCCAGAAACATTTCCATGATGTACATTTGAAGAATGATGATTTGTTGATGAGACTGAAGGATCAGCAGCAGGTGCTTCTTGACTTACAGATATTGAGACTGATGGATTGACTTCATTCACTGGAATATGAGCATCCTCTGTTGTAGGGATCAGCACCTCATTAGTAGTAGACTCATACAGTTCATCAAACATGGGATCAAACAATTTCTTTACATCATCTTCAGATGGAGGTACATATGGAGTTTCTTGAGAGGAGTTTGGAACAAGGGATGAACCAATAGGACTGTTTTGAAGTGCGGGTCCTGAGCTGGAGTGTCCAGGAGCCATTTGACCGGTCAGCTCATCAAACGTAACGTGAATTGTTTCCATGATATTTTGGGTTCTTTTGTTGTAGATTCGGTATCCCTTTTTGTTTGGTGCATATCCTACAAATACTCCAATGTCAGCTTTAGCCCTAAGTTTGCCCAAGTCTTGACCCTCATTAGTTGGATAGCACAAGGCACCAAACACACGAAGGAAAGATAGATTTGGTTTTCTGTTGTGGACAAGTTCATATGGAGTTTTTCCATGAGAGGTGTGAATCAGGGAACGATTTTGTGTGTAGCATGCAGTGGCGATTGCTTCAGACCAGAGAAACATTGGAACCTTTGAGTAGATCAACATTGTTCTAGCAGCTTCAACAAGGGTACGATTTCGTCTTTCAACTACACCGTTCTGTTGTGGGGTTCGTGGAACACTTCTTTGATGGCTGATTCCAACGCTTTCATAGAATTCACTAAGTTGTTTGTTGACAAACTCAGTTCCATTGTCTGTTCTGATAATTCTGACAGTTTTGTTAAGTCGAACCTGCAGCTGTTTGATGAGTTTGATGATGATATCAGGAGTTTCATCCTTTGTCCTTAAGAACTTGACCCAGGTGAATCTAGAGTAATCATCAACCACAACTAACACATATTTCTTCCCAAAGATGTTCTGCACCCTCATTGGTCCACATAAATCCATATGAAGCATATGAAGAACTTCTGTGACAGAGTTAGTAGGTTTGGGTTTATGGGCATACTTCTTGCTTTTTCCCAATTGACATGCTGAACAAAGATGATCCTTTTCATACTTTAGTCTAGGTAAACCTACAACTAAGTCCTTTCTGGAAAGATCGTTGATGGTGCCGAAGTTCAAGTGATTGAGACGACGATGCCATAACCATGACTTTGTTTTTGAAGCCTTAGATAACAAGCAGATTGGAGAGGCCCTCATCATGTCATCGATAGAGATGGTGTAAAGGTTTGAGCCACGAGTTCCTTTTAACAGTTCCTTACCATTAAGATCTCTAACAAAGCAGGTATGTTTTCTGAAGGCTACTTCTAGATCAGAATCACAGAATTGACCAACAGAGAACAGATTATGACCTAAACCTTCCACATAATACACTCTAGAGATGACACTATCACCAACAACATAATCTCCATAACCCATAATAGCACCGAAATGATCATTACCAAATCTAACAGTCCCGATGAATTTGCTCACGAAGTTCATGAGCCGCGACCGGTCTCCAGTCATATGCTTGGAACAGCCTGAGTCCAGGTACCACAGAACGATTTGAACGATCTGCAGTTGAACACAGACAAGAATGGATAACTGGATAATTGGGATCCCCATGCAAGAATGGGTTCCATTTGGTTAGTAACAATGTTTGGAACACCCACATCAGAAATAGAAGAATTCATATCAGAAAGTGAGGCAATGGAATCGATGTGAATAGATGCAGTACTAGTGTCAGTATTAGCCCTGTTCACAGTGTGATCACTTCTTAAGGGAATAGTTCTACCAGTAGGCATCCATTTTCTAGTGGGCATTATCTGATTAGTCTTAAGACCAACAGGTGTCCAATAAAAGCCTATTTTACTGAATGTTCTTCCTGTGGGTTTCCACTGTTTTCTAACTTTCTTACGTTTTTGCCTTTTAGCCTTCCTAGCATGAACTTTAGCATTAACAATATTAACTGGACAATTAACATCATTAGGCAGAACATTAACACCACATTCATGATTAGAAACAGAATTCAAGCAGACATCAGTACAAGGTTTGCAAATAGTATCAGAATTCGAATTAATTACAGTACGCCTATGGCTAATACTAGAATCAACACGATTCGTTTTATTCGATTCAAACGTAAAGTTCCTAGATTGTTCTTCTACTCTTTTCCAGTGGACATTCTTAGCTTGCGAGGTCCTATCATTCCTTGTATTGTCTTGAGACTTTGACCTGCTCCCTTTAATGTCACTGATTACTCCTGTAGAGGGAATGGGAACATTAGTTTGTTTTACTACTCTTTGTACCACCTGTTTAGATGTGCTGGGATCTGAACTACAAGCAGGTGCGCTAAGGTTCACTTTCTTAACACTAGAGGTACTGAGACTAGTACTCCTAGAAGGCACATTTGAGTTCACTTTCCTAGCATTGACAGATCTAGAATCTGAGCTACTCAATGGTACACTACTCCTCACATTCAAGCCATTGGGAATCGAGTGCATATCATGTTTGGCCTTAGGCATTGAGCATGGAATCAAAGGGTTAACTCTCTCACCTAATGTCTTTGGGCATATTGTGATCAAACATTCTAAGATTTCTTGAGATCGTTTGGCATATAAGCATGCATGTCCAATTGCATTATCATGAGGTTTCTCTAGCTTATCCTCTTCAACAATCTCACGCAGGCATTCTAAGCAATCCTTAAGGGATGAGAAATATGTTTGAATGGCAAGTTTGTTGTTCCTTAGATGAGGGGGGACATATGTCACAGATAAAGCATATTTCTTACAAGAGTGAACCTTTGATACAACATTCTCCCCATTGGTCATTGGCATTTTCCCTTTTACCTGACTCTTCAGATTCTCAATTTCCTTTTGCAATGAAGCTATTTGTTCGTTGTTTTTGTTACGAGTGACTTTAATTGATTCAAATAACTCATTGAAATGACGTTTAACCTTTTCATTTTCTTCTAGGAAACTTTCGTTTTCCTTTTGTAAAGCATTTACTAGGTTTTGAAGATGAAACGTTTGAGAATTCTGAGAATCTAAAGGAGGAGGCATTTGGGAGCCTGTCATATTGTTCGTTTGACCCTTTAATTGAGAGATTTGGGCTTTCAACTTTCTGATCGTGTTACACTGAGCTTGAATCTGTTCATCTCGTTTGTTAATTTGAAAAACTGCATCAAACTCTGGAGCATCTGCAGATGTCTTGATATTTGAAGTTTTGACATTTTCTTTGAGATGTTGATATTTTAGTTGTAGATTAAAATACTCAACTTCTAGGTTAGAAAAATGTTTAACCAAATTGTCGTGATCATCCAGTTCAATTTTCTCATTTAGTTTAGAATTGGTTTTTTCAAGCTCAATGACACGATCATGGGAGACTTTCAGGGCCACAGATAGTTCATGAAATTTGGAAGCATTAATAGAGCAATTTGAAGCAGTGAAAAAGACATCTTGAGCAACACATTCAGTAATAAGATTCTCATTCAATGTATGCAGGTTCTTCCTCTCAATCTCATTATATTTTAGTGCACGCTCATAGTCACTAATTTCAACTATTATTGCATCAAATTCCTTTTCCATTCCCTTAATATCTGTTTCTATCCCCTTTTTAAGACTCTCAAAGTGATCTTTTAGAAGTTTAAAGAAAGGCATGACCTCAGTTAAATAACATTCTTTCATTTGTTCAAAACCCCTTTCTCCTTCAGTTATGCCAGTGGGTGTGATCCTTTTCTTGCAAGTTTTCTCAAAATCAACAAATAGTTGAAAAATAACGTATTGGCTAATTAAGGTCTTGCTTTTAGTGGCAATTGTTCTAGGAACAAGATGCATTGGTGTGTTAGGAGGATACACAGTTGCTCTAGGCATTTTCCAAAGGGGAGGGTTTGTTACTGCAATATTTTCAGCTTTCTGCTTATCTAAATCCATTTTCCAGAAGACTTGTTCGGGAGTCAACAATGTCTGAGTCTTAAACTTGTTCAAGGAAATCCAGTTTTCCTTCTTGTAGTCATGGGGAGTGATAATTACTTTCTTCTCTTTGCACTTAGGATCATTTAGTTTCTTATTCATCTTCTCCCTAGTTACTTCATCTAATTTCTTGTCATCCTCAGTGCACTCAAAGAAACTAGGTTTTTGTCTAGGTTTAAGAATCTCATTTCCATCATAGATAACACTTTGAGCTGCTTTTGCTATCTTTCCATACTCAGGGTTGGGTTTATCTATAATGGGAACACTATGCTTATCGCTTAGAACTCTATGCTTAGTGATCATGTGAGCAGTCTGAATGGTGTTTCCTTGCATGTACAACTTGTTTTCAAGTTTGTTTTTCAAAGTTTTCAGATTAGAAAAATCTCTCAAGAGCTTTGATTCTTTTGCATTAAATTCTTGCTTAAGCATTTTCACATTTTCTTGAAGTTCTTGTTTTTGCTTAGCTGTTTTAGAAAGTTTTTCTTGCAAAGAATTTAATTCTTGTTTCAATACTTCTTCTCTAAAATTACTTTTTCTAATTACTGTACGCACTTGGTCATCCATTTCCTGCTCACGAGTGGTCAACTCAAATTTAGCGCGTTGTTCATAAATAGCAACACGTTCTTTATAGGCATTTAGTTCCGAAATTATGGAATCATCAGGAGCACATGCAGTGTATTCATCAAAGACATAGTCATTGTTGACTGCAGAAGATGCATCACTTGGTACAACTTCACTTTCACTTTGTTTCACGTATTGATCATATGGGACAATATTGTTATTACCCATATTTTCAACGTTTGATTCAATAGTTTCAGTTGATTGCACTTTGTCATGCATCTGTTGCACATCAGCATCATCGTATAGTTTTAATACCTCTGAGATGAGTTTGTCCTTGGATGGGCCAGTTTGTGGTGAAGAAGAAATCTTGGGAGAAACCATTGGAGAGATGCTAGCCATAAAGATTGTGTGTGCAGTAGGTCCATCATCTACATCCGAGTCGTATGCATCACAGTCAGCGACTTGAAAGGCGTTCTGATGATTGTGACCTATCTCCTGAATAGGCTGCTCATCCACATCTGCATCATAGGTCTTGGCATTGCCCTCAGCAAGAAACAGCAATTCCTCTTCATCCAACGCAGCACCATTGTCCTGAGCTTGTGCCAGCAACATCTTATCTCTGAAGTAATCAACATTCTGTGGACGCTTTGGAGATGTGCAGTTCCTTGCAATGTGTCCTTGACCACCACAGTTATAGCATTTGATTGGCTTAGGTTGACCTTGGTTACCATTTCTTCCTCGATTCTGGTTTCCAACATAACCTCTCCCAGCTCCACCTCTTCCCTGATCATACTGTCTTTCCTGAACTGGTTGCACCACGATCCTTCCATCTTTAACAGTGGCTTGATTATGTGGGTTAGATGCAGTTCTGAGGTTGTTGTTGGTTTGTGGGAGAGAATTCATGTTTTGACTAATGAGAAGAGCTAGTTGATTGATGATGTTACCCACGTGTGCATCAGCATCAGCTTGTTTGAACATGGGATCAGGAATGAGTTTGTGATTACCATTCCCCAAGGGTATGACTTGTGATGCTTTGGTTGTGATTCTGATGTTTGAGTAGAAGGCTGTTGAGTCATTAGACGAGCTTGTCTCTCCCTGGTTGGTTTTGAACTGATTGAGAATCAATTTTTCAAACATGGCATGTCTCTCATTCTGAAGGAGGAAGGCATAGAGTTGCTCATAGTTTGTATTCTTCAATCCTTTAGTGAGCTTCACAGCTGTGACAAACTTGTGCCATTCGGGATTCATGTTGTTCACAAACTTTGAGTTGAGCTGAATGTTAGGCATAGTCATTCTGATGTTCCTCATGTCATTCACTAACTTATGAAATCTCACATAGTACTCATAGACACTCTCATCTGGTTTCATCTTGAAGTGCTCAAATTCGTCATAGAGTTGGGATTCTCTATCTTCCACAGTTAGTTCTGAACCTGAGAGAAGCATCTTAACATTATCCCAAACTGCCTTTGCTTCAGTGTTATGATTGATCAGCTTGTAGATGTCTTTAGGAAGACCTTGAAGAACAATGTTTGAAGCCCTGATATCTGCATCAAATCTCTTTTTCTCCTTATCATCAAGCTCATCATACATCTTAGGTCTGTCCATTCCGTAAATAGGAGTACCATCTTCATTAGTATCAAGTATGTCTCTAGTCGTCTCAACTCGATATGGTCCTTCATCAATGGATTTGAGAATGTTGACACCATTTTCCTTTCCAAGGCAATACAATCTGATTCGTTGAGCCCAAGAGTCGTAGTCAGTTCTGTCAAGCATGGGTGGACGAGTATCTGAGCCAGCTGCTTGTACATCCTCGGCAACAGTGGAGATGACAGTAGGGACGTTGGTAGACATGTTAACAGATTATACGGGATTTTATAACTCTATGATTAAACCGGGAAATAGATTCTTTCACGGGATTTTACTAAATCAAGAGAAAACCGTAAACAATCACTCAAGTCGCTAGAAGATTATGAACTAAGTCGCTAGAAGATAATGCACTAAGTCGCTAGAAAATAATGCACTAAGTCGCTAACTCTTAATTCGCTAGACAGCTAAGTCGCTAGAATCCCAAGTCGCTAGACAGAAAGCAAGTCGCTAAGTAGTAACTCGCTACAGACCAAGTCGCTAGCCAAATTTTGGCAGCAATTCGCTACACAAGTCGCTAGATATGCAAGTCGCTA
The DNA here is from genome assembly GCA_019973895.1 of Chrysanthemum seticuspe. Taxonomy (NCBI): domain Eukaryota; kingdom Viridiplantae; phylum Streptophyta; class Magnoliopsida; order Asterales; family Asteraceae; genus Chrysanthemum; species Chrysanthemum seticuspe. The sequence goes on from BPTQ01000008.1 coordinate 138,952,528, forward strand.
AAGAGCAACTCGCCACAGACCAAGTCGCTACCACAAGTCGCTACCCGTAGTGGAGAATCCACTACTTGTACTTTAACTCGCTAGATCTAACTCGCTACCTTCAACACTGTAAGTCGCTACAAAAATGTGAAGCAAGTCGCTACCAAGAAACTATTCCGTGAGCTAAGTCGCTAGCTTGAAAAACCATATAAACATCACTTTTCAATCCAAAAACAACCCAACCAAGATGATTCAAGCTTACCAAATGAAAACCTAAACACTTTTGATGATTCTAAACATAAAAGTACCAACAAAATTCAAACTTTAACACAAGAAATCAACCAAATGATGCAAAAACCACTAAACTTTTTCAAACTCAAAAACCACCTAAAAACCACTATAAATCCAAAGATGTGCAAGATATGATCTAACCATGGCTCTTGATACCAATTGTAAGATATAACTTTTCACATACACATCAAACCATAACACAAAGTAGCATATAGATGGAATTCTAGAGAGAGAAAGTTAGAGGTTTAGGGAACTTAGTGAGAGAAAGTGAAAGATATTATTATGAGCTCCAACTCTCTACCTTGGAAGGTAGAGAGTATTTATAGTCTTACATAACTCGCCACACTTTGGGCTGTGGATCAGGCATACAGTGGGTAAAGACCCGTCCGTTCTCCACGGTGTTACAAAACTAAATTACTACTTAACTTAAAAGAACTACGACTACGAGCTTTCTAACGATTACATATACTTGAAGTGACCGACTCTTTAATACCGGGAATTTCTAATTCCTAACAAAGATCGATGATATGGTGTGCGTCTTTGTGCATCTGGCTGAGGCAAGCTTGAAAGAAAGCTTAGAATCTGCTCAATAAGAAGATTTACGATTTGGGGGAAGCTACCAAAGTCTCACTTTCAGATGGTTCTATTTCTTTCTTCGATTCAAGAGCCTTGGAAGCTTTGGTGGTGAATGTTTAAGAGATGATGACTTCTATCTTCAACAACGAGGCTGCTCGATATCTTTATCTCGGTACTCGTATCATCATCTTTTTAAACTATATCATCTATTCTGTCTGTAAATATTTTTCAAAAAGCAAAATACAAAAATATAAAACCTACAAAAAGAAAATAGAAAAATATAAAACCAACAAAAACCCATAAAAATCAGAAAATTTGAAAAAATACCAAAAATATGTTTTCACAAGACATGTCTTCTGGTATCGATAACATTTGCGGTCTTAGAAATGTCATTCAATAATGGCACGGGACCATAGATGAAGTTCGAGCGGGAGGTGTAAATATTCTTTTTCCAAAACATGTCTCATAATATGGCTTGCAGTTATTTCAGACTGTAACCTGTGCTTCAAACTATGGCTTGCTATTATTTTAGATAGCAACCCGCTCTTTAAAGAGGGAAGGTGCTGCGCTAAAACAATTTTCAAAAACTTCGTGCACTTATCCTATAAAAAAATTAAGGAAAGTATGTCGAAGGACTGCTGTTCCTACACAAATGTTTTTCCGTCTAAAATTCTTCAGAAAAATATTTGTTGTTTTTTAAATGGTGGTAAATGAGTTGCTTGTAAATCATTCAGATTCAGAGTTTTCGTAAAAAATTGAAAACTCAATCAATGACTTCAGCGCTTTTAAACTTTTCAGACAAATAAGTCAATGATTGAGGGGGAGAATGTTTTCTAATCTATATCATCTAACGGACTTATCTAATCATCCTACATACTTAAATGTAAAACATGTTAACCTACGTTGAAGTACTAGGTGCCTAGGATATGATTGTTAGGATTAGATGATTAGAGTTTGATAAACACATTATTCCCATACCTTTTATGATCTGTTTGATATGTTGAATTGACTTTTGTTAGTCGATTGCTGTTTGGGTGTTGTCGACCACCATATATGTCTATCTGTGTTCACTAACGTATGCAGATAACATGGTTTAAAAGAATGTTCCCGATCCGGATCCCACAATTGAAGATGATTGGATGCCGAAAGGAAAGGGTAACTATATCTTGGGTTGACAAATGAAGAAACGGAGCTTAATTTGACTTCTATGGAGAGTTGGCATGAAAAAATGCAACGTAAGAGGTCTCACTGCATCACCAGATGGTTTTTCTTCATCATCAAATGAAGAAACGAAGCTTAATTTGACCTCAGTTGGCATGAAAAATGCAACGTAAGAAGTCTCACTGCATCAGCAGACGGTTTTCTTCCAGCCCTACAGCAACAACAGAAGCTTCTCAACCACCTAACGTATCTTTGTGCAGGATACCATTTTTAAACAATTTTTAAAAAATTTGATTAAATTGTTTTGAAAATGGAAAATATTGTTTTGAAAATAAATTGGACTTAATTTTGAAAATCACCGGACTTCATTTTATCAAAACTTAAGTCACTCAATCATCGACTAAGGTCATCGATTGAGGGGGAGATTGATTTAAATAAAATATTTTCAAACGATATTTCATCAAAAGTCTGGTTTGTACAACATAAAGTGGTGATCTAAAGATTTAATGTTATGTCATGGTATGATTTTCTTTAAAACTCAAAGATCTTACAAAATGAATTTTTTTCTGTTCTTGTTTGATTATGAAATTGTTTTATTTTACTTAAAGATCTCTTAAAAACTATCATACCTGACACTAACAATCTTTAATGTCTATAGTTGGTCCTTATCAGTCTATTTCAAAATTTAAATCTTGGCACGTCTTTCCCCAAAATTTTCTAAATGATTTAAATCAATCGGGATCCAAAATCTCAGTTGGTTTGAAAATTTTGATCGGGGGAGAGATCGTGATTTAAATCTCAAATCTGTTTAAATGGAATTGATTTTAGTCCTTTAAAGGCACTCCTGCCTCCATGTGCCAAACGATTTCAATATATAATGCCCATGATTGAGGAGGAACATTTATCCAAAAACCAGAAGAGTATTTAAACAAGGCCACATATTCTCCCATGTTTCCCAAACCTTATTAAATCACTTGGGATCCAAAATCTTAAAGGGTTTGATATTTTTGATCGGGGGAGAATTTGTGATTTAATAATGAAATTTGATAAAAGGTGATCATTTTGATTCAGATGTGCATGCTGCTCTCCCATATGTGCTAAAAACTTTTGAATCTCGAAGCATATATTGAGGGGGAGCATTTCTAAAAGAAAATAAACTTTCAAGGTACAAAGATTTCTATGTTTCAACATAAAGTACATTGATTGATTTTCTAATGGTTTCCTAATGGTTATTGTGATCGTGGATGTACTTTAAAAGAACTCTTTCCTCTATGTGATAAAATTATTTAAAATATCCTACGCACATATTGAGGGGGAGAATTTACCAAGAAAATCAAATGGCTTTTTCTACGGAAATTGTGATCAAAAAATTATTTCAAAGAACTCTTGCCTCCATGTGCTAAACAAATTCAAGATCATATGCACATGTTGAGGGGGAGCATTTCTAAATGATCAAAACTATTATGGTACAAAATGCTTTGATCTCGTATCACAAGTACCTTGATTGATTTTTGCAAATGATTTTTCAATTGGTTTCAAGGAAGAATGAACTGTACCAAAAGACCGACCATTTTACTTTATGCATGGAGTTATAAGGATGGTTAGGTTAGGTATTCGTTCCCACGATCCCGCCAGAGCCGGAGGGATCTACTCAGGGACAATCTACTAGATAGTGTAGAGTCCTTAGGTATGATGAAAAAAAAAGAAGAAAAATGAGAATATAGGAAGAGTGCGGCCTGAGACTGAGCTAGTACTACTGGAATAAACCCAACAAGGTTCTAGTTATGAAGTCTCGGTAAGCACTGAAGGGGTTGAAGAATGAAAAAGATTTGAATGAGAAAAAGGGTGAAAAGAAATAGCCCTCCAATAATTCAACCTTAGAGCAGTAAACAGGTTCAATACATATGCTACTGGTGTTTAGTAAGGTAACACTGGTATTGAAGACAAGACGTCATGGACCCAGTGACGCACTGCACTAAACTTCCCAAGCTAATCAAGTTCCTCTTAATAGGGCTTGTTTCATTCTCACGGGGAACCTACATAATCTATTGAGTGTCTCTTAGAGATTGTTGATATTGAAGAAGGAGACCCTCTCCCTAGTCTCTGACATAGGAAAACAAATGTGCACAATTGAGTCTAGAGCCAAGAGATCATCCACAATATCTCATTAGGACACAAAATTAATGAAGACTTGCTGTTTCACACAATGTGGTATTGCCAGAACATCTAAGTAATATGTAAATATTCACAATGAAGATGGAAATCCTTCTAGAGCCAACATCAAACAAGCTCTTGGTGGGTGACATGTGAGATCTTTTCTAAAGATCAAACTTGTGACAACTGGATAGAAACAATGGGGCGATTCATTCTTGAATCAACCTTGGTCCAGGAAATGGATTGACGAATACCTTTGAAAAACCGGTCGTTGTGCTCAACAATTCTTTTCTCTAGCACATCGATTGTGTATTAATCTTTCAAAATTAAAAGGGTATTTATGATTGAAAATTGATTTTTCTTATAAAACCTTCGTCGTATTGCAAAACTCTTTCTTCAAGCAATACGCGATTGTTTTCAAATATATTTTGAATCAATCAGTAAATCTCAATTTGCTGGTTCACTCACTCCGTGTTGTCTTCTTTGAGACGTTCCGGTTTGAGAACTGCTAGAACAGCTGCGAAACCCTGTCAAGGAGATTCTTCATAATTCTTCCTGATCACAGGCAGTACTTGTACTGATCAATGGGGAACCGTGGGCCGTGTACCTCAATTCAACGAAAGTGATCAAAGACACTTTCGTGTGCTTTATTGCTAACTGTTGTTTGCAGGTACATTTGGATGGTTGCAGCTGATCAGAATTGAGAAGTTAATCCAAAGCCGCATGCTCACAGCATCCACACTTAATTGAAGAAATCATGACTGGTGCATATCTACATAACCTGGTTCTGATATTTTTATACTATGCTTCTGCTACGCTGCTGCAAATATCATGAACCAGTAAAGCTTCTGCTACTCTGATGGAAAGATGTCATGATCCAGAAAGTGTGAGCATGTCGGTCCAAAAGTAACAACTTCACATGATGGAAACACAATAAAGGGTGATCCTGAGATTTACTGTGGCTGATGATCTCAATGAAAGCTCGAAGATCTTCAAAGATGTGGATCAGTTCAAAGACCTCCACTTAAAGTACAAAGCATTCAGACTTTGAAGTTGCACTACTTAAGCACAAAGATTGCGGAAGTGAAGAATTAAAGTCTACGAGCTTAAGACTGAAGATAAAATAGAATGCTAGGGGGATATTGTTAGGAATTAGAAATTCCATAGTGAAGTGTCGGTCACCCCAACTATAGACTAGCACAAGCTAGCTCGTAGACATATCGTTATTTATCAGTTTATTAGTTAGTTATTAGTTTAGTTTAGCGTAGTGTTACACCGTGGAGGAAGGAAGGGTCTTTACCCACTGTATACCTGATCCACAGGCCGTCAGAAGGTCGTGTAGTCTGTAAGTATAAATACCCCTTCCATCCTTGGAAGGGGTGGTGCTTCTCATAATCTAAACTTTCACTTTTACAAAGAAAGTTTCTAACAAGAAACACCCTCTCATCTCTTTCTCTCTCAAATGGCTAACATGTATTTCCATCATCCAAGACCACCCGAATCATCAAACAACATAATATTTACGATCCTACAAAAACAGGAAGAGGCATTGACTTCAAACCCAAATAGGGAATAACATTTGACAAGTCCAAGATTGAATGCTTTAATTGTCAAAGAACTGGACACTTTGCAAGAGAATGCATGTTTGCTAAATATCAGGAAAATAGGATGATTGAGAAACCCAATCTTGAAATAAGAGAAATTCCTATTACTGAACCACAACCAAAAGCTTTGGTTGCTCAAGAAAATCTACCAGCGGTTGACTGGAGTGCTGAATTTAATGATGAACCAGTAACCTACTCTATGGTTGCAGTGGAAGAGTTTGATTGGAGCACAGCTTTTGACGAGGAACCAGGATTTGTTGCTTTGGGATCAAGAGATGGACTTGGAAGCTTTGATTGGAGCATGGAAAGTGAAGAAGAACCTGTTCTGCTCGCTATGGTAGCTACTTCACCAAGTTCACCCACTATCTCTGAGGTATGCTCTAAGTGTAATGATTTTTATCAAAAAGTGCTTAAAGATTATGTAACTGAAAGAGATAATTGTAGAAGGGCTAGGTCTGAGGTAGCTGGTTATCAAATAACTTTAGAGTCAATGGAAGCCAAAATTATAACTCATGAAAATAATGAAATGGCTTGGGCAGAAAAATATGAGCAACAGGATTATCAATTAAAATTAAGTGAATGGAAATTAAGATGTAAGGTTTCTGAACTTGAAAAGATGACTAAAGAAAGGGATGAATTGTTAGAAAAATTTGCTGCTTGGGGAGAATCTGGCCTTTCACATGTTAGTTTTGTTGAAAAATAGAAAAGAGCACACATTAAAACTGGCCTAGGTTTTGGTATGGACTTTAGTAGTACAGAAGAGAACCCACCTAGTGATAAGGAACAAATTGATTCGGAGGATATAACAAATAGTGATGTTGAACATTAGCTCAGAAGAGAACACATCTAGTAATGAGGAATCAATTAGTCAAACACCTCCTGAATTTAAGAAAGACAAGGGTTATCATGCAGTTCCTCATCCCACGATAGTTTTCAACCACTTAGGACAGATGTTTCTTGTTTTGGAGTGGACAATTTAGAGTTTAGGAAAAAGCTTACTGGTCAATCTAATTCAGGTCCATCTAGTTCTGAAACCCCAAAAGAAACAGTTGAGAAACCTAAGGATGATAGTGTTAAGATTTCAGCAGTACCTTCAACTCAAAGTACTGCTAATCATTCAGCAGTACCTTCAAGAAAAACTTTTCAAAATACTGCTAAATCTTTTTGGGCTAGTTTTGGTCATTCACCAAGAAGATAGGATTGTTTTGGTCATAGAACTAAGGGAAGAAATTTTGGGAGTATGGGTAAAAAATTATGCTTTGTTTGTTATAGTCCTGATCATTTGATTAAGGACTGTCACTTTCACTCAGAATATTTAAGCAAATTCCCAAAGACTAAAACTGCCAACCAAAAACCAAGGGAGAATAAATCAGTTTGGAATCATTCACATAGGGTTAACCATAGTAACTTCTCAAAAGACTATAGGTACCCTCACCAGAAAAGACCTTTTTCAAAATCACCAGTACCCTCAAGTACTTTTCAAGGTACTGATAAGCCAAAAGTTTCTCAAGCAGTACCTTCTCAAAGTACTTCTAGGTTTTCACCCAATCAAGGTACTGCTAGCACTTTTTGGTATGGAAGCCCTAGGAGATCCAATTACTATCAAACTAGAAGGCGTTACACCTCAAAAAGAGTATGTGGATCAAAGAAATATACACAAAAATATAAAACCAACTGGGTTAAGAAAGAAAGTACTGATGGGGAACAAACAGTACTTTCAGCAAGTAAGAGTGAAACAAAGAATTTTGTTGAAAATAATAAAGAGAATTTTGATGAAAAAGAGAGTTTTGTTGAAAAACCAACACAAGTTTTGGAACAACCAAAGATAATTGATCATGTGCTTAAAAACAGTGGAGATTACATACTTAAAGAATTTAAGTATGTCACTCCACAAGGGGAACACAAGTCAGTAATGGCTTGGGTTCCTAAAATTAACTAACTCTTTCATCTTTGTGCAGGGCAACCCAAAAGAGGAGCTTAAAGATCATTTAATTGTTGATAGTGGTTGCTCTGGAAGCGTGACAGGAAACAAAGAGATTCTGTCGGATTTTAGATCTTATTTTGGAGGAAGAGTTGCATTTGGGAATGATCCCAGTGGAGGTAGAATTACTGGCAAAGGAACCATCAAGGAAAGAAGCATAGATTTTGAAAATGTTCGCTATGTGAAGGAGCTCAAGTTCAACCTTTTGTCAGTATCTCAGATCTGTGACATGAAGCACCCTGTGTTATTCACTGACACAGAATGTCTCATTCTTTCCCCTGAGTTCAAGCTTGTTGATGATAACCTGGTAATACTGAGAGTACCAAGAACCAATGATGTGTATAGTGTAGATATGAAGAGTCTTAACTCTTCTGAAAGAGCAAAATGTTTAGTAGCAAAGGAAACACTTGAAGAAGCACATCTGTGGAATAGAAGATTAGGCCATGTGAATTTCAAGAATATCAACAAGTTGGTTAAAGGAAATTTAGTTAGAGGTTTACCTTCCAAAACATACACGAATGATCATTCATGTTTGGCGTGCAAGAAGGTTAAACAACACAAAGCTTCATGCAAGAAGATTGAGGAAAGAACTATTAGAGAACCTTTAGAGTTGCTGCACATGGATTTGTTTGGACCTGTTTCTGTTGCATGCTTAAACAAGAAGAAGTACTGCTTAGTTGTAACAAATGATTGCAGTAGATTTAGTTGGGTCTTTTTCTTGGGCTTTAAAGATGAAACCTTTGATGCTATTCATGATCTTATAATAGCTCTTGAAAACCAATTGAGACTCAAAGTAAGAGGTATTAGATGTGATAATGGGACTGAATTCAAGAACAAGTTTATGGATGAATTTTGTGCCAAGAAAGGAATTAAGAGGGAGTTTAGCATTGCTAGAACTCCACAGCAGAATGGTGTTGCAGAAAGAAAGAACAGAACATTGATTGAAGCAACCAGAACAATGCTTTCAGATTCTTTATTACCTATTCAATTTTGGGCTGAAGCTGTAAGTACTGCTTGTTATGTGTTGAATAGAGTATCAGTCACAAAACCTCAGATGAAGACACCTTATGAGTTGCTTATGGGAAACAAACCTAACATACGTTTTATGAAACCTTTTGGATGTCCTCTGACTATTCTCAATACTATTGATGCTTTGGGAAAATTTGATGGCAAGTTAGATAAAGGATACTTATTGGGATACTGTACCAATAGCAAAGGATTTAGAGTGTACAACAAGGTTACCAAAAAGGTTCAAGACTGTCTTCATGTTGAATTTTTAGAAGATCAAGAAAATCGAAAAGGTAAAGGTCCTGATTGGATGTTTGATCTTGATGTTTTGACTCCTTCTATGAACTATGTGCCTGTTAGAGAAGAAAATCAAGTTGTTCACAAAGAAGATGATTTACAATACATTGTTCATGGAGTCAATATTAGACCTGATGCTGTTCTTGATGAAGAACCTATAACTATTGAGAAGGAGAAAAGTACTGATGAACCAAAATCCACTTTGTCCGCTGAAGATCAAGCTATTCAAGATGAACTTAATAGGATGCTTTTTCAAGAAACAATAGCACAATCTTATGAGGATGATCAAAGAAGAGCTTATGAAGAAGCAAAGAAAAAAGGTAAGTCTATAGATTACCCTCACAGTAATTTGGACCACAGTACTTTGGATCAAAGTACTGCTGCACCAATTGACAGTACTTCTGATGATTTGTATGATCCTAACATGCCTGGGTTAGAAGACACTGATGATGAATTAGATGATGAAGGTATTTTCTCAAATTCTAATGAAGGAGCTGATTTCACAAATTTGGAGGATGATCTTGAAGTACCACATACTCCTGCATTAAGAGTTCATAAAGATCATCTTGCTGGTCAAATCATTGGAGCTTCTACATCAGGGGTGCTCACAAGAACCAAAGCTAAAGGTTTCTCTAAACCACATAATGCTTTACTTAGCTTTGTGTATAAACAAAACATGATGAATCATAAGGATCAACAAACGTATTTATTCACTTGTTTTATCTCTCAAGAAGAACGCAAGACTGTAGCTCAAGCATTAACTAAAGAGAGTTGGGTTGAAGCCATGCAAGAAGAACTTCTTCAATTCAAACTTCAAGAAGTTTGGGTACTATGTGATCTACCAGATGGAAAGAAAGTCATTGGTACTAGATGGGTTTTTAGAGTTAAGAGAGATGAAAGAGGAAATGTCATCAAGAACAAAGCAAGATTATTTGCACAAGGATATAGACAAGAAGATGGAGTGGACTATGATGAAGTGTTTGCTCATGTAGCAAGGATTGAAGCCATTAGAATATTCCTTGCTTTTGCATCTTATATGGGCTTTCCTGTTTATCAAATGGATGTCAAGAGTGCCTTTCTTTATGGCAAGATTACAGAGGAGGTATATGTCAAACAACCTCCTGGTTTTGAGGATCTTGCACATCCAAACAAAGTCTACAAAGTTGTTAAGGCTCTGTATGGTCTTCATTAAGCACCTATAGCTTGGTATGAAAGACTCTCCACTTTCTTATTGCAACATGGTTACAGGAGAGGAGCAATAGATAAGACTTTGTTTATCAAGAGAGACAAGAAGGATATCATGCTTGTCCAAGTCTATGTAGATGATATTATCTTTGGAGCTACAAAACAGTCTATGGTGAAAGAATTTGAGCAGCTCATGCAACAAGAATTTCAAATGAGTTCTATGGGTGAATTAACATTCTTTTTGGGGCTTCAAGTTAAACAATCAAAGGCTGGAATCTTCATTAGTCAAGATAAGTATGTCACTGACATTCTTAAGAAATTTAACTTCGATGCTATGAAGCCTGTCACCACACCCATAAAAGCTATCAACTAATTAGGAAAGGATGAAGATGGACAACCTGTAGATGTCAAGCTTTACAGATCAATGATTGGCTGTCTTATGTACTTAAATGCATCTAGACCTGATATCATGTTTGTTGTCTGTTTATGTGCAAGTTATCAAGTCTCACCTAAGGTCTCTCATATGAATGCAGTCAAGAGGATTTTTAGTTATTTGAAGCAACAACCTAAGTTAGGGTTGTGGTATCCAAAGGATTCACCTTTTCACTTGGAAGATTTTCAGATAGTGGTTATGCAGGTGATAATTATGATAGAAGATCAACCACTGGAGGATGCAAATATCTTGGAAGAAGATTAGTTTCATGGCAATGTAAGAAACAAACCATTGCAGCAACATCATCCACTGAAGCAGAATGTGTTGCTGCTGCAAGCTGTTGTGGACAAGTACTGTGGATGCAGAATCAACTCTTGGATTATGGATTCAATTTTAAGAATACTCCTATCAACATTGATAATGAGAGTACAATCTACATTGTGAAGAATCCTGCTTATCACTCCAAGACCAATCACATTCAGATTAGGCATCACTTTATTCGAGACTGTTATGAGCATAGGCTCATTAATGTTGTCAAGGTCCACACAGATGACAATGTAGCTGATCTACTCACAAAAGGATTTGATGTTTCAAGATTAAATCATTTGGTAGTGAGTATTGGTATGATTAACTATTAAGCTACAATTAAGGGGATGACTTATTAGTTAGATAGTCTTATGCTTTGTTTGAGGAGAGGCAACACAATGGTTTTTGATGATTTTGCCATTGTGAAGAAAAGGATGGAAAAGTACTGCTTATTGTTTATCTGAAAGTACTGCTATGAAAGTACTGCTTTGGAAAGTACTGCTTACGTGGAAAGCACTTCTAGTCTTATCAACGTACTGTTCCAACGGTCAAAAGATGGGGTAAAATTCAAAGAACGGTAAATTTATTAATTGGGCTGTGATTTTTTCAAATCTTACCTATAAATAACTACCCTACGATTTTCCCTCTCATCTTTATTCTTATCAATCTTTTCCTTATTTTTCTCATATTCACCTTAACCGTTTCATACATTCTTCTACAAGCAATGGCTAATCGAAACACCGTTAGTAAGCATAACATGGTAGCTAACTTAGATAAAACACCATCTAATGTCGCTTTTCATGACATAATTGATTTCCTCACTGGATCATCAATCAATTATGCTCTTTTGGTTGAACCAGACATCATTGAGCCCTGGATTCACCAATTTTGGGAAACTGCTAGATCTCATATGGAAGATGATGAATCCTACATTCAGGCTAAGGTTGCTGGGAAGATTATTAGAGTTAGTCAAGCTTCGATTAGGGAAGATTTATTGTTTGATGATGCAGAAGGGGCCATTCATTTTGACAAATAGGTTCTTTGGGATACATTAAGGGATAGTGGTTATGAAGGGTCTCTCACTGAAACAAATTTTAAGAAACCATTATTCAGTCCACCATGGAAGTACCTTGTTCATGTATTGCTGCATTGCTTAAGTCCCAAGAGTACTTCCTGGGAACAATTTGGATCCAATATCGCATCTGCTTTAGTGGGATTAGCTACCAATCACATATTTAACTTTTCCAGAATGATTTAAGATGGTCTGCTATCTCACATCTCCAATGGTTCACCATTCCTCATGTACCCTCGCTTTGTTCAAGTATTCTTGAATAAACAGCTTAAGGATGAGCCTAAACCCTCTAGCTTGCTACCCGTTGTAGTACTTCCACCTAAGGTGTTCACATGTCAGACGAAGAAAGGAAAGAAGTTTAAGAAGACTTCAAAGGGCAAGAAGGTTCGCAAGCAGTCTTCATTCCAATTAGGGAGGATATTGGATCAAGAGAATTTGAATGAAGATGTTGAACATTATGAAGAACCAGAAGTTGAACTTCAAAGTACTGAGCCTAAAGGTACTGATGCTCAAGTTAATATTCAAAGTACTGAGCCTCAAGGTACTGATGCTCAAGTTAATATTCAAAGTACTGAGCCTAATGAACCTCAAGGTACTGGTGTACAAAGTACTGGAGATCAAGGTACTGATGATCAAGGTGCTGGTGATCAAGGTGTTGCTCTTCAAGGAACTTATAGACAAGAGCTAATTACACCAAGGACCCTAAATTTTGAAAAAGAAGCTGGTCCTTCAACAGTCTTACATGAAGAAGAAGCTGGTCCTTCTAGTCCAATCAAGCAAAAGGAGCACACTGCTAGTGATGATGAGACTGTTGCTCAGATATTGCAAAATATGTCAAGACTAAGAGGTGTTAGTATTCCTGGAGTTGCTGAACAACAACAACCTCAAGTCTTGCAATCTCAAGTCTTGCAATCTCAACCTGCTATAGATCCTAAAGACAAAGGAAAAGGTAAACTAGTAGAAACGAAGAAGAAGAAGCTCACTTTGGCAAAACTAAGGGCTATTGAAGTGGCTAAAAATGAAGAAGCTGCTAAAACATTTCAAGCATAATTAGATGCTAAGTTTGCTCTACCAGAGAAGGAATCAGAGAAGGAACCTGAACCAGTTATACCTAGAAGACCTCAGAGTATTGCTAAGGAAAGGAATGCTATGATGGCCTATCTGAAGGGTAGAGGATATACAGGTCTGCATAAATTGAAATATATAGAGATGAAAGACTTGTATGATGCTGTTAGAGAATCTTATCAAAAGGAAGTGGCTGGTATTATTCCTTTTGATGATGAAAAACAGAATGATGATGCAAGAAAAAGGAGCTTAAAGAGAAAAAGAACAACTAAAGATGAACAACCATCAAAGAAGATAGAATTGTGAACAGATACAGTTGATGAGCTGAGGAATTATCTTAGAGTTGTAGATTTTGAGCATCCTAAGTCCAAAGATGTTGCAGTAAAGAAGTCTAAGATGTCTACATTTGAAGTTGTAGAATCAAAGGAAGGAGACTATCTGATGTTCCATAGAGAAGATGAAAGCTTTAGAGTATTTAATTTGCTATGGGATATACTGCATTTGATATATAGAGAGGATCTGTTTCACCTATATCAACTAGTGCAAGAGTATTTTGAGCATATTCCTTCAACTGGAGTTGGCTTAGTCTTGCTGGGAGATCTGATAACCATCTGGGAGACAGAAGAAACGAGCACTGATGCAATATGGTATAACCAAGAAGTTTGGGAGATTACTAGCTGGAGATTCTTTGAAGAATCTGGAGTGCATGTTTTGGAATTAGAAGATGGGACCATGATTCACATGCTAGCAGAAAGAAGATATCCACTTACAAGAGATCTTATGAGAAGAATGCTAGATCATGGTATGGAAGTTGTAGAGGAGAATGAAACAGCCCTTATGGTCATCGAATTGTTTATCAAATGGACAAATATGGATGATGATGATGCATAAATACTGGTATGATTCATAATTGTATAAATTTTTGAAAAATCAGTACGTTATTCAAAGTACTGCTGGACAAATAGTACTTTATCCGAAGTACTGCTTACAGCACAAAACCAGTAAAAGTCTTTTTAAAAAAAATAAGCAAACTTTTGTTAAGTGCAAAATATTTTGAAACAAAAGTTAACAGCAACAAATGGTTTTTGAGATGGTTACAACAAAAGTTTATCAGTCCACCATGTTTAACAAAGGGACTGGCTAATCCATGAGCAAACGGCTCTGGTAAAGATATCTCAAATTCGTTGATGGTTTACAACTTGCCAATAAGTTGTATGGTAATCAACTTACCATATCTGCAATAGTGAAGAGTTGGCTAGCCCACAAGAAATTGGCTTGCGGTAAAGGCTGTGGAAAACCATTTATATGGTAATTAGTTCACCATGGTTGCAAGAACTAACTATTCCAAAAGGGTACAGCTTTTGGTAAAGACTTAACAAATCCGTTGATAGCTGATGATTTGCTAAAAATATATGGTAATCAATGTACCATGGTTTTGCACACCTAAACATTAGCTACTCCAGAGTTAATGGCTTTGGTAAAGAGACATCAAAATCCATTAAATTTTCAATGATTCACCTCTCACAGGAATTTATACACCTGTAAGTGATGAGAATAGACTAAAACTTTATGATTTGATGTACAATTTGCCATATGTTACTGAGAAGCTGAAAAGATGAAGGTTGCTGATAATTGCTGAAAAGGATTACTTATAAAGACTACTTTGATGATGATAATACAAGCACAGAGAGTACAAGACAAATATGAAGATAAAGACACAATCTTTCCTTGAAGACAAAGATGTTAAAGATACAGATACAAAGGAACCTGAAATGAAGCAAGTAGAATTCAAGTTAGGGGAGGATTGTTGGGATATAAAAGACAAAGTACTGAAGAAAGTCAAAGTGCTGAAGAAAGTCAAAGTACAGCTTAATGAAAGTCAAAGTACTGCTCAACATCAAAGTACTGCAAAGATAAAGAACTGCTATATCGTTTATGGAAAGCTTTGTAATTCTAGAATATTCTTAGTTTAGATTTAGTATTACTTGTCGTACAAGAATTATAATTGTAAACCGACTAAGGTATTCCTTATGCCTATAAAAGGACCCCTAGATTGGTATTAGAGGTACGAATGGATACGCAACATTAGAGAATATTAGAGTTTACCAAGTTCGATATTAGAGTTATTAGGGTTGTTAATGAATCTGTGTATCTAGCAGGTTCAAAGTATTAATAAAATAGTTGAAGTTTAAGTTATTCTTCTTAGCTTTATTGAAGTAGTTTCCGCATACTTAGTAGAGTAATATCAGTGTTTCATTGTTAGTAACTTAGGATTTATCCGAGGTTGCTAAGCCCTTACAAGCTACATAGTTAGTTTGGTCAGAGTATATCGATCCAACAATAATATCACGATCCAAATCATGTGATCCAAGAGAAATTCAAACCGCATGAAGTTCATTCTAGTATACTCAAAATGCATTCCGTGTACGGATCCAACATCAAGCGTTTAAATCAACACATGAACTAACATCAGCCCATGTCCAAATCATAATTAAGTCTGAATAACTAAATTTTAAATCCAAAGCCCACGTCCAAAGCCCACTTCAAATCTGGTCCATTCAGTTTGTAATACCCACGAGATAAGATCCAAAACCATAAGGCCCAATATTTAACTCTTCTTGCATAGCCATTACCCAACTTTCATCTTTTATGGCTTCTTGTGAATTTTTAGGTTCTATGGTTGAGACAAAACAAAATAAACTACTTTGGTTTTGGACTTGAGATCTTAAGGTTCTTTCATTTAACTTTCCTATGACCTTATCTATGGGATGATCTTTAGACTCTTTAATATTGATGATTTCATTGTTTAATGGTTCATCTTCTTTGTTTATATTTTCCTGGATTTCTGTGGCTTCACTTTCTAGTATCTCATCATCGACAAGAGGTTGGGTAGGTTTAGGTGGACTTTCATCAAATTTTACGTTTAATGACTCTTCAACCTTCACTATTTCTGTTGTCGTCATATGGTTGCTTGACATATCTTCCCTTTCTTCTAAAGAACTTCTTGATATCCCTTACTGCCATGGCATATTCTTCGTCATCACTATCCGAAGAAGAGTTTTCTTCATCGCTTGAGACCTTCTTGGTTTTTAAGGCAAGAGATTTGTGCTTTTCTTTCTTTTCTTTTGAGGCTTCAGAATCTTTAGCGAGGACAATCTCGTAGACCTTGAGATTGCCTATGAGGTCGTCGAGGGTGAGAATTGATAAGTCTTTTGATTCTTCAATGGCCGTCACCTTTGATCTCCACTTGGATGGAAGTGCCCTTAGATATCTCTTGACATGATTACGACTAGAGAAAGACTCATCAAGTGCTTGTAATAATGTAATTATAGTATTAAAGTTAGCAAATGAATTATCTATAGTATCCTCAGCCGATATTGAAAATTGTTCATATTGTTGAATAAACAAATCTATTTTATTGTTTTTAACTTGTTGATTTCCTTGATGAGTTACAACTAAAGAATTCCAAATTTCTTTAGAGGTTTTAAGCATAGAAATTCTTTCGAATTCCTTTTTGGGTAAAGCATTGTATAGAACCATTTTAGGTTCACTATTTTTAGAAATCTTTTTCTTTTATCATCAGGGAGTTGATCATGAGGTGTGTTTATTAGATTTATGGTTTTATCATCTTTTGTAGTGGCTTCAAAGTCACCTTCAACAATGATGTACCAAAGATCAATATATTTTGACTTCACATAAGTTTCGAATCTATTTTTCCAATAAATAAACATTAGTTTCAAGTAGTGGAGGTCGTTGCACAGATTGCCCTTCTTTATAATTTTCAGAACCCATTGTGAGCGAAAAGTTTTTAAAATACGATTTACTTTAAAACTTTTGTAAGCCTTGCTCTTGATGCCAATTGTGGAAAACTGGAGGGGGGGGGGGGGGTTGAATAGTTTTGCCGATTTTAAGTTAGTTTCAAAAACTTTAGATTCGATCTTATGTGAATTCGTATGGATGGATAGAAAGTATAAAGTAATAAGTAATGTAAGCAATGAAAGCAAGTAAAGTAAAGGACATAAATGACACAACCGAATTACAGTGGTTCGGCTACAAGGACACCTTCCTTGCCCTACTCTACTCCCCGAGTCACCTACGCGAGAGTTCAAGCACTATGTCAACAAACTCCTTCAATTCGGCGGAGAAGCCTTCACAACGTCGCTTACACTTTTTCCGGTACAAAGCTAAATACCGAGTCCTTAACATGGAGGACCAAACCAACACAACTATAACACAAAAACTATGTGAAATATGAAATACAAGATCTTGCTACAGAAATCTTGTGGAGGAACAAATCAATCAAGGACCCCTTGCTTGGATGACTTGTAGTATCTCGTGATCTCGCCTTTGTGAAGGACCTATATGAGAATCACAACAAAAGAAAGCAGAATACTATATAGATCAAGAGATCTGAGATTAGAAGAGAGAAATAGTATATGAGAGAGTTTGTAAAAAGAGGGGTAAGTTACAATGACGAAATTGCTCACTACTTATAGGCAAAAAATCACTACTGTTCCCCGGATCCCACGGATTCCTGATGCGCGCAAAACCGTCAAGTTCTCTCACTCAAGCGTAAGAAAACCTAAAACAGCTTAAGCACGAAATCAATGAAGATCTGAGGAGTATAGGTTCTCCCCGGGTCGTTATGTCCCAGCGAGCTATGCAATGGATTATCAAACGTATAGTGATCGCGAGATTTGAACGGAAAAGGAGAATTGGAATTATTATAACTACGGAAAAAGGACATAAACTACAAGGGCTAAAATGAAAATTAAAGAAAGTTAAAAAGATTAAAAATATTAAATAAACGCTATCACTATATTTAAAATGATGAACGTTTAAAACTTAAAACTAAAAAACTTACGTTTAAATTAAAAATATGTAAACGTACAAATAAAAACGTGAAAATTACACAAGATGAATCCTAAAAATATGAAAAATACATTTTTACAATCCTAATGATAAAAGAAAATTTATAGAAAAAGAAAATTATTTTTATAACTATTTAATTAATTATTATTAATTAAAAACTATTTTTAACTAATTAATAATTACCTAAAACACAAGAAAATAGGAAATAAAGCTTGAAAAATAAAATTATGAATTGAAAAAGCCTAAAATATCAAAAGAGAATTTTCAAAACTATTTTTGTGTTTTTCTGATTATTTTTGGATTTTTTAGGAATTAAAAACTATTAAAAACTAATTAAATCACTAAAAATTACCAAATGAACTATGAAAAATATGGAAAATTACTTTTTCTACTTTTTATATTTATCTAAGTCTAAGAAAAATGAAAACTTATTTTTTTGAACCTTTTCTTAATTATTTGTATTTAATGCTATTTTAAAATGATTAAAAACTATTTTTATTTAAGAAAAATACCAAACAGTAACTAAAATTAATGAAAATTTCAGGAAAATACTAAAATCTTATTCTGGATCTATGAAAAATAGAAAAACAAGGGCTTATGAGGGAGAATCTGAAGCTGTAGTGTAACTAGAGCTAAAATAAGCACTATGAAAATAAGCTAGTAAGCTCTAAAGTGAACCAAATGATAACAGAAGCTAATGTATACTATTATTACTCTAAAGCAACTAATTAAACCTACTCTAAACTGTTAAAGATCAGATTACCAAGGATTCTAGCTAACTGAACTTTTAAGCAAAAGCTGAATTGGGACCCTACTTTAAGCAGTTGAAACTGCTTAACCAATAAGCCAAAAAGAAAACTAAAAGCATGGATCTCAAGCCTACCAACCAGAGAACATATTTCCAAAATTACAGCTAATAAGGAGAAATAGTGAAGCAATTAGAGATCAAAGCAAAAGTGACCAAAAGGGACAGTAACTGCTGATGCAACAGAAAAGATGAACAGGTCTGATGTTTAAGCTATTGTAACTGCTAATTTGATAAGCTAATCAGAAAACTAAAAGTGTGGACTTGAAAACCACCCAGCAAACTACAAATTGACCAAAAATGAGACCCTAACAAGCTCCAATGAACCTTGCACATCTGCTGCAAGTTCAGCAAAAACTTGTTCAGAACTGGTTTTGACTTTTTGAAACAGAAGGTATGTTTGACTAAACTGACTTTTGATCCCAAATGCTTGGCTGATAATGATGTTTAAGCACTAAGTGTGAACACCAAAAGCTAGATCTAGGAGTTTTGAACTAAATTGCAGATTATTACATCAACTGAATCTAACAGATATAGATCCTAGATCAGATCTAATTTGATTTTGACCATTTGAGTGAAACTGCAGTAACAATGACTTCAAATGACTTCCAAATACCAACTTAAACAAGTGTAAACTACTAACAACTTGTAAGCTAATCTCTAATACAGTTTTATCAGCATATCCAAACACTACTTAAGCTACTAAATATGAACTATATAGCAGGTAATGACTAGAGGATACTAAACAAATTACACACACAGATCAAACAATATCAATTAACACTAAATAACAAATTTGACCACAGATATAATGATCAAAACAGAAATGAGGAACTTACAATATGCCTAACCACTGTGGCTTGCCAAAGTTGAACCAAAAGAACTCTAACCTAACAACCCCTAATCCTAATCCAATTCCAGCTCAGTATTCAACCCAATCCAGTATCATTAACACACCAAATCAGATCCAAACACCATCAGGCCAGAAACAAACACTGTAGCAGCTGAACTAATCTGATTTTTTTGTAATTTTGAGAAATCTGAGAAACAAACTGAAATTCATGGAGATTAAGCTACTATCAACTAGAATAGGACTAATAAGTAATCAAAAACAGTTTAAGAACATAACAGTACTTTTGAGCATAAAAACTAAATTTCATTAATATCAAAAATCTTGATACAATAACTGAAATAGAAAAATACAGAGAAGTAATTTAAAATAACTAACAACTATACTTAGCTACTGAAAATGAAAAGAAAAGAGAGATTGTGCATAGAATTGGAAACTGAAAATCTTAACAGTGGACTTGAAAATATGATCTTAAATAAAAACTTGAGATTGATATTCAAAAACACCTTACAATGTTAATTTAACTCGAATGTTACACAAGGAAACTTAAATTACATCATTTGAACTAAAACTAAAACTTTTAACTAAAAAACGACATTAAGAAAAATTAAAACTAAAAATCTACTCTTGCTTCCTTCCTTCTTCTTCTTTTTATAGCTCCCAACACCTTCTCTCTCTCTTCTGACCAAATCCCACTATACTTAACAGCTTTTGGATGAGTTAGGAAAATATTGGCCATAGATTGGTTTTGGCGGGAAAATCGGTTTTTGATACTAGAGACAGGGAAAAGATGCATTAAATGCATTTGTAAGGTTGGTGAGGAGGGGGGAGACAAGATGGTGAGGTAGAGTGGGTTTTAGGAGGCTGGTGGTGGGGGGTTGCAGGAGCAGACAGGGATGTCGGGTAGGGGACAGGGAAAGCGGGGTAATATATTTAAATGGTTGGGTTTTGGGTTGGTCGGGTTAAGGGACCGGGTAAGGGTTTTTGGGCCGGGGTGTTAAGGATTGGGCTTGGGTAATCATTTTAGGTCCGTTTGGTTTGTAAGGTATTAATACAAGGGACCATTTGTGTAACATTTGAAAATCCAAGGACCAAACATGAAAATTATGAAGAGTAGCCAAAAGGGTTTGTTTTGCCAATATTAATAATCCAAGGGTTGATTTGACATTTTTGAAAATTTCCAAGGACTAGTATTGACCATTTTGGATTTTTAGGGTCTAAATTGTAACTTTCCTCAAAACTTTTAGATTTTTCACCAAAGGACTAAATATGACAATTTATGATTTTAAAAGACCTTTGGTGACTTTTCTTTTGAAATTGTGGCTCAGGGACTATTTTTGACAATTTTATAAACTTGGGGGACTAAAACTGCAATTTTTGCAAATTTGATATGTTTTTCATCTGATTTTGATAATTTTGCATTTGAAACACATAAAACACTGATTTGTGATATTTTGATCATTTTGATGTGTTTCTGAGTGTTTTCAGATGATTTTGCAGTTTATTTCGTACAAAAATGATGAGTATTTACACACTCATCAATCCGCCACACTGAGATATTGCTAGTCCCTAGCAATGATTTGAGAAAACATAATGGATTTTAATCTCTTTACCAAAAGCCATTACTTCTGGAGTAGCCAAATGTTTCAGTTCAAGTAAGAACCATGGTACACCGATAACCATGTGATTTTGAGCAAACCACCAGCTTTCAACGGATTTGATTTGTCTTTACCAGAAGCCGTACCCTTCTGGACTAGCCAACTCTTAGATAAATTATCAACATTATCTTTGGTGAGCTGATTACCAATTATGGTTTTTCCACTGCCTTTACCACAAGCCATAATCTTGCGGGCTAGCCAACTCTTCACTTTTTAGGATATGGTGAGTTGAGAACCATACAATTTTGGGCAAATTGCAAGCCATATAAACGGATTTGAGAAATCTTTACCAAGAGCCGTTTGCTCCTGGATTAGCCAATCCTTTTGTCTTACAGACATGGCGGACTGATAACCATATGAGAAAGTGTAGAACACTTTCTCCAAAAAAAATTTTGGCCAAAAACGGGGGAATTGGGTAGATAATATATGAAATTCGTGAGAATTCCCCCCACACTGAGATATTGCTAGTCCCTAGCAATGATTTGAGAAAACATAATGGATTTTAATCTCTTTACCAAAAGCCATTACTTCTGGAGTAGCCAAATGTTTCAGTTCAAGTAAGAACCATGGTACACCGATAACCATGTGATTTTGAGCAAACCACCAGCTTTCAACGGATTTGATTTGTCTTTACCAGAAGCCGTACCCTTCTGGACTAGCCAACTCTTAGATAAATTATCAACATTATCTTTGGTGAGCTGATTACCAATTATGGTTTTTCCACTGCCTTTACCACAAGCCATAATCTTGCGGGCTAGCCAACTCTTCACTTTTTAGGATATGGTGAGTTGAGAACCATACAATTTTGGGCAAATTGCAAGCCATATAAACGGATTTGAGAAATATTTACCAAGAGCCGTTTGCTCCTGGATTAGCCAATCCTTTTGTCTTACAGACATGGCGGACTGATAACCATATGAGAAAGTGTAGAACACTTTCTCCAAAAAAAATTTTGGCCAAAAACGGGGGAATTGGGTAGATAATATATGAAATTCGTGAGAATTCCCCCCCACACTTAGAAATGAATATTGCCCTCAATATTCAAAGTACCGGCGGTTATGCCGAAACAAAGAACGTAAAAGGGAAATACTACGGCCATTATTTAGAAAGAAGATTTTTATTTATTTATTTTTTTTTTATTTTTTATTTTTTTTTATAACATGTGGGGTAACTCCCCCACACTAGGGTGGAACACACGGGTGAAAACCCATGTTTAGCTACTGTTTTTGATTACCGAGTCGCTAGCCTGACTCGACCCCGCATTCATTGGTTCATGGGGAAGCAAGGTGGAAGAAACAATCTCCATCGGACTTTCACTCAAGATGTTTGGATAAACCTTGAAGCATGAGAAAGTTCCACACCGATGAGATATACATAGAAAGACCCGGCTCACAAATGATAAATGAAAATGCCGGGGTCAAAGATAGTGTCCTCACTCCCGAACGAGTGAAGAAGAGAGGAAGTCACTAAGTAGGTGAAGAAAAGAAGGAAGATCATGATAAGAATCATAACTAGATCTTCTTCCTCGGGATTAAGTGCAATTGCACTTATTTGGATTTTATTGGTTGAGCTCTTTGGGTTGGAAGGCATCTCGGGTGGGAGGGTTGGAAAATTTGTCATAAAAATACAAACTCTCATGATTGAGAACTTTTCCCCCCGATCATGATTTTTGCCCTCCAAGCAATCATACTCCGGCGGATTCATGATATGAGTGAGTTCACCGGCGAACTCCTCATGAAGAGAATCATTCACATGATGTGAATTTGTGAACTCTTGTTCCATTGTAGACTCATCACTATCCTCAATCTGAGTATCAAAGAGTGGATTCTCAGAAATTAAAGTGAATTCAGAGTCGAATTCAAATAGAGGATTGGTGAGAGTAGCTTTGAATGTTTCGGGAACAAAGTGATCAACATTCTCATTTGGATTGTTGGGGTAAGAAGTGAGTGAACGATCATTATCAATGAGACTTTCAGTCTCTCCTGAGTGAAGAATGGGGTTGTTAGGTTTACTCTTACAACTAGTGAAACAAGGGCTTTGTAAGTTTCGATGAGAGTGGTTAGGAGATAAACTTAAGCTGAGACTTAAGTGAAATTAAAGACTCTTAGGTGAGAAACTATGAGTCTAACTCCTATCACTACTCAGATGTTACCTTGTTCTCAAGTGTTTAAGTGTAGTACACTTACTAAGAGAAGTACTCCTCAAGCGGCCACTTGAGTGAGTATAGTACTTAGGCGGCCTCATACTAACGAACCTCCCGTTTTTAGTACTAGCCCCCCTTTTCAAGAGTTAGTACTCTCAAACATAAAAATACTGTTTAAAAGGTTGGGAGGGTGGGCTCTACGGAAGGTTGGGTTTCTCGAGTTGGTTATTT
>BPTQ01000008.1:139000152-139119467 GCA_019973895.1 Chrysanthemum seticuspe
CAATCTTTGCGGGATCAACTTGTAATCCTTGACTATCAATGACGTGACCAAGAAATTGCACTTTGTGATTCCAAAAATCACACTTCGAAAATTTGGCATACAACTTCTCATTCTTGAGTAGCCTTAAAATCGTCCTTAAATGCTCTTCGTGCTCTTCTTTGCTCTTTGAGTAAATCAGTATGTCGTCGATGAACACTATCACAAACTTGTCCAAATACGGTTTACATACTCTATTCATGAGATCCATGAATACCGCAGGTGCATTAGTCAATCCGAACGGCATCACTTGAAACTCGTAATGACCGTAACGTGTTCTAAACGCTGTTTTCGGAATATCCTCCTCCCGAACTCTAAGTTGATGATAACCCGACCGGAGATCAATCTTAGAGTAGATACTAGAACCTTGCAACTGATCGAATAAGTCATCAATTCTGGGGAGTGGGTAACGATTCTTCACCGTTAACTTGTTCAACTCTCTATAATCTATGCACATTCGGAAGGATCCATCTTTCTTCTTCACAAACAAGACCGGTGCTCCCCAAGGCGAGGAACTCGGCCTAATGAATCCTTTGTCTAGAAGCTCTTGCAATTGATTAGACAACTCTTGCATTTCGGATGGTGCTAGACGGTACGGTCCTCGCGCAATAGGTGCAGCTCCGGGAACTAAGTCAATTTGAAATTCTACTTGACGTGCCGGTGGAAGTCCTGGTAAGTCTTCAGGAAAGACTTCAGAAAATTCTCGGACAATTGGTACATCTTCAAGTCGCTTCTCCTCCGACTTCTTCTCGGTTACATGGGCTAAGAAAGCAAAACAACCTTTCTTTATGTACTTCTCCGTTTTGATGCACGATATGATACTAAGTCTAGTTCCACTTCGTTCCCCACGAATAATCAAAGTTTCGCCGTTATAAGGAAGATGAACAACTTTCTCATCACAAATGATCTTTGCACGATGCTTGGATAGCCAATCCATGCCGATGACGACGTCAAAACTACCAAGTTCTACGGGCATGAGGTCTATGTTGAAGGGATGATTTAGAAAATTGAATGTGCAACCGCGGACAATGGTGTTGGTTCTAACTAAGTTACCATTAGCTAATTCGACAATGTATGATATGTCTAAGGTGGTTGGTTTAATGTTGAGCAAAGGTGCAAATGCAGTGGACACAAAACTTTTATCGGCACCCGAATCAAATAAAACTGAAGCGTAACGATTATTGAGAAGGAACGTACCCGTGATAACATTCGGGTCCTCCCTAGCTTCGCCACCTCCAATGACGTAGGCCCTTCCTTGTGCCGTGCCTCCTTGATTCTGATTTCCTTGGTTCCTTCCCTTTTTACATTCATACTTGTAGTGTCCACGTTCCCCGCAACCAAAACATGTAACTTGTGGCGACTTGCAATCCTTAGTTCGGTGACCAACTTTCTTACAATTTTCACATGGATCAGGACATCGACCCGGGTTATGATGACTCGAACACTTACCACATTTCGGCAAAACCCCCGAATACCCTTTTCCTTCCTTTGGACCCGCAGCATAAGCCTTTACAACCTCTTGCCTCTTGGGTGGTTGTTGAGTAGCATTTCTACCTCTGGTGTTGTCCCACTTCCGCTTGTTGTTGTTGCTATTGTTGTTGTTGTAGTTGGTTCGGTTATTGTTGTAGTTGAAGCGGTTGTTGGGGTTGTTGTTGTTGTTTCGGTTGGTGTTGGTGTACTTACCCCTCTTCACCACTTGCGCCATAAGCTTCTGAGTCACTCTAATAGATTCCTCGATTGTTTGTGGATCAAACGAAGTCACATCTCCTTGAATAATCTCGGGAAGTCCCCCGATGAAAGCCTCTAGTAACTTCTCGTTATCAGAAACCATGGACGGGCATAACGCGGCCAATTCATGGAATCTCCGAATGTAAGTGTCAATATCGTACCCAATAGTTACTAATTCATAGAACTCTGTCTCCAACTTTTTCACTTCCGTGAGAGGACAAAACTTCTTAGTCACCAAACCCTTGAATTGCTCCCAAGTAAGCTTGAAAGCATTCTCCATCCCAATCGGTTGAGCATATGAATTCCACCACGACAATGCTCCATCGAGTAATGTACTTGTAGCAAACTTGACCTTACTATCATCCGGACAGTTACAAAGCAAAAACACTGACTCCAATTTTTCAAACCATCGAACCATTGCTGTAGCTCCTTCAGTCCCTCTAAACTTCGTGGGCTCACCACTTTTGAAATCCTTGTACGAACAGTTCTTAACTCCAGATCCTCCTACATTTCCAGTAGCAGTAGCAAGCCTAGCGGCTTCAGCAGCAGCCGCGGCCTCAGCAGCAGCAGCAGCCACTGTTTCCCGTTCAATTCTTAGAGCATCGGCTATGCTATCATTCACTAACTTTTGAATAGCCGCTTGAGTCATTTCAGCTGTGGCTTTCTTCGGCGCCATAACTCTTCAAAATCACAAGATGAAACAATTATGAGAACTCGTAAGTAGAAACAACCATCATACAGATATATCCACAACCACAACATGCATAAAGTAAATGGAATCACAACGGAACAATAACGAAATATCACAAATATAATCACAACACACGTGAATAATATACATGAAAATTTCGGCCTACATGGACCGATATCATAGATAATAAAAACCATTCCTACATAGTAGAGTCAATACTTGATACATTTGTTTGTACAACATCCAAAAGACAACAAGTTCTTTAAACTACGTCACACACCTCGTGACTAGGATAATAATGGTCAAAACTATACATGACAAAAGTCTACATAAGGCACCTCATGGTGCTCCGCCGGCTCGATCCTGGAGATCACGAACCTGAGTAGTCAAGCTAGCAATCAAACTCCTCAACTCTCCAATCTGACCCTGCAAAGCAACAATACTCTCCCTATCCTCTGACTGCCTATTCTGAATACTCTGATGTGACAAATCAATAGAAACCCTGCCTAACACTAGGCCCTCGACCTCCTCCGCAATGGTCTCAACCCTATCTACCGACAGTTCCTCCAACTGCCGTGACAACCTATCTATCTGAATCTGCTGACTATCAATACGGGCTCCTAACGCCTCGGTAGAAGGCTGTCGAGCAGCTGCAGCCTTAGAGCTCTCGCCTAACTCGAACCTAACAGGTGGCTCGGGTTCTGTAGATGGTGGTGTAGGGGTGTCAAAACGAGCACGCTTTTTGGGCGGCAAGTCTGATGTAGGCAAAGGATCCCTAAGAAAATACGATGAGGATGGTGATGATGATGGTGCTAGTAGTGGTGATGGTGGTAGGTGTATCGGATCGTGAACAGGGCTAACATGTGGAGTGGGTGCGACCTCGCCCTCCTCAAAGGGTTCAGTCTCCGTGTCAGTCATGATAGGTGGAAAGGCTGGAGTAGAGCCAATCGAAGATACGATCTCAGTGGAGTGTGATGAAACATCATCCATGATGGGGTTAGATGGAACATCATCCGAGCTAGAGTCCGATGATATGGTGATGGGATATGAATCTGAAGACATGTCTGTGACAACCGATGTGAAATAAAAGTAAATAACTCGAATAAAATGTAAGTGAATCCGCATGAAAAGTGAATATGTGATGCGCGCAAAACCGTCAAGTTCTCTCACGCAAGCGTAAGAAAACTTAAAACAGCTTCAGCACGAAATCAATGAAGATCTGAGGAGTATAGAGTCTCCCCGGGTCGTTATGTCCCAGCGAGCTATGCAATGGATTATCAGACGTATAGTGATCGCGAGATTTGAACGGAAAAGGAGATTGAGAATTATTATAACTACGGAAAAAGGACATAACTACAAGGGCTAAAATGAAAATTAAAGGAAATTAAAAAGATAAAATCTATTAAATAAACGCTATCACTATTTTTACAAAATGATGTTTTTGTGATTTTATAAAACAAAATATCTTAAATAAACTATTTTAATTAAAACGTAAACTTAAAATATCTAAAAACGTGGCCTAAAATGAAAACGTACGTTATGTACGAAAATTACGCTGGAGCGCAAGATAAAACGTAAAATTTGTGAAATAAAAGTCCTACGAATGTAAAAACAATTTTCTTACGTACTAAATGACAAAAGAAAATTTTAGGAAAAAGCGGAATATTTTTTTGACTTTTATTTTATTTTCTACGAATTAAAATCTAATTTATACTAATTAAATGATTAAAAATACTAAACTAATATAGAAAAATCTGAAAATTTACAGAAAACTATTTTAAGTTATGCTAGTTCAAGGAAAAATAAGAAAACTAGTGGTTGCTTTGTAAAATAAGCAGGAAATAAGCTATCAAGAACTTATAAGCTAAACTGCCTAAGGAAGGGTAAAAGGATAGTTTGTGTAAAATAAAACAGGACAAGACCCAAGGGCGCGTTGGTTGACAGTGTGTGTGTTAGTGTGTTGGGCTGAGAGACCAGGGTTCGAATCCCTTGGCTCTCCCTTTTTGCAAACGATTTTTTTTTTTTTTTGATTTTTCTTTTTGAGACTTGATGATATGATCAAAATGAGAGACTTTTGTGAAAACTTAAGTTTTGAAAACTCAAAATAAGCTGTCTAAACAGCTTATAAGCAACTGATCTCAACAGTGAGCATAAGAGCAATTTTGAAAACAAATAACCAAACACTCCTATAACAGTTTTGACTTGATTTGTGAAACTTGTTTATAGGATCAAAGGAAAGAGGTTTAGTGAAAACTTTTTTTTGTGAAAAGGTTTAGAATAAGCAGTTTAGACTGCTTATTCCAACAGTGAGTATAAACACATCCAAACACCTTTTGAAACTTGAAATGTTTTATGACTTAAGGAAAACCAAACACCCCTTTTGGGCAGTTAAACAAACACTCCTCTTGAATCTACAATAAGCAGATAATCAAACTAATCCTAACTAACTCAACTTATGATCCTAAGAAACTATAAAAAACATTAATAAGCCAAAAGACTTCCAAGACTGCTGCACTTGCAGCCCAAAGCAGTCCAGTGGGGGGAAACAGGTGGCAAGATGAATAGGCCTAGGAATTCTTAAACTAGGTTAAAACACCAATAAGCTAGACTAATCTAAGGGAAATCATCAAGCAATGTACTACTGAAATAAGCTAAGTTGACTGTCAAGAAGCTAAGTGAACAAAGAGATGGTGACCTGTTGCTTTCTGCAGTTGCAGGCTGCAAAGCAGACCAAGGGGTCTGTTCAAGCTTATTTACAAGCTTCCAAATGAACTTCCAAAACCTAGAAAAGCTGCACAAACAAAGGTAGAGTGATAGAGATTCAAGAAAAACACAGTGGAACCCATGGATAAGCTGTTAACAGCTTAAAATTAAGCTGGGATCAGCTTTGTATGTTTTACTTGCTGAGACAGATCCAATCAGTGAAAAAGGGACAGATTTTAAGTTTTGATTTCACTAGGCTAACATGATCTTTTATGCAAACCAACTACAAACACATTGAGTTTGGACTTCAAATACTTAAGAAAAACAAGTTTTTTGAAATTTCTTAGAACAAATAAGCTATTAAATGCCCATGAGCAGCACGCCTTAACTGCTGTTCTTGTACAATCTGGTAAGACAAACCTTTTTTTTACCAATACTTAACTAAACCTATGCAAACAATTTTAAACTTTTGTGACTATCCTATAACACCTAAGGAGTTTGACTAGGTGGGTCAAACGGGTAAAAAGTGAGTTTTAGACCAGTAAATGCCCTGACCCAAACACCCTGTACCAAACTGTTTTGACCCCATTTTTCCTTCTTTTTTCCTTTTCTGAAACTGAGATACAATCACAAATAGCTTTAAATAAAATAAACAACAACTAGAGATTTAACAAGATAAGATTCAAAAGACTTTTCATTAGCTAAAAAGTTGCATTACAAAACATAGAAAAGCTAAAATTTTTTAACTGAAAACTAGGGGGTGCCTCACTGGCTTACAAATTGATCCTATTTATACTACTCTTCTAAGGT
This sequence comes from Chrysanthemum seticuspe, assembly GCA_019973895.1. Lineage (NCBI taxonomy): Eukaryota > Viridiplantae > Streptophyta > Magnoliopsida > Asterales > Asteraceae > Chrysanthemum > Chrysanthemum seticuspe. The sequence continues at coordinate 139,006,121 of BPTQ01000008.1, forward strand.
CTTTTCTCTTTCTTCTCAGCTTCTCTCTCTTTGTCTTCTCTGTCTCATTCTTGGTGTGGGGAACAAAAGTTTCCCAAGGCAACTAGGGACCTGTGATGGGATGGGTAGAACCTGGGGAAAGGTTTGAGGAGACAGGCGTGCTGGGTGGTGCAGGGAGTATGTCGGGGGAGGAGTGGGATTGACAGGTAATTTTTTATTTGTTGTGTCTGGTGTGTGAGTTTGGGCGGGAAGACAGGGGAAGAAGAAAAGGGGGTGCTAACAATTGGGTAGGGTTTTGACCGGGTATTGGATTGGGCTTACACGGTTTTGGGCTTAAGTTGGATCCGGATTGGATGTTTATTAAACACAAGGGCTACTTTTGCAATTTCTCAAAACCAAAGGACCAAATTAGTAAATTATGAAGAGTAGTCCAAGGGTTTGTTTTGACAATCTCCAAAAATCCAAGGACCATTATTGCCAATTGTGAAATTCCAAGGATTAATTTTGATCATTTTTGGATTTTCAGGGACTAAACATGTAATTTCTCAAATATTTTTGGATTTTCCACCAAAGGACTAAATATGACAATTTATGATTACAAAAGGACCTTTGGTGACTTTTCTTTTAAAATAAATGCTTAGGGACTGATTTTGTCATTTTCTGAAAGTCGGGGGACTGAAACTGCCATTTATGCAAACTTTGCTCGTTTTTCATCTGATTTTAAACATTTTGCATCTAAAACATATAAAATGCAATTTTGGAATATTTTCAGTATTTTTGATGCATTTCTGAGCATTTTTAAACGTTTTGCAGTTCAGATAGACCCAAAAATGATGAGTATTTACACACTCATCAATATGCACTAATGATGAAATGATGAGATGCTATGATAATGTAGCTATAGTCTAGGGTCAATGATGCAACCTAGTTCTCTATAACTGTAGCTCTGGTACCAATCTGTCACACCCCCAATTTACCTGTTTTGCAGCGGAATGGAATTCCTGGGGATTGACTGTCATAGCACCACAATCACAGTTATATTGAACGACCTAAAGTGTCGTTTAAAAACACATCGTTTGATATTTAATAAAAGCGTTCAGAGTTACAACATAGGTCCCAAAAGTTTACAAAGTTTGCGGAATAATAAATATATTACAAGTCCAAACGATGTTTTTGAAAGAAAATGCCATAATGTACAATGATATAAGTCGACGCCGCGACTCAAAAGGTGGTTCCTTAACCATGTCATGATGATAATGCCTAGTTACCTGAAAATACATTGCTAAAACGGTCAAGAATAATGTTGGTGAGAAATCATAGGTTTATATAAATGTTTTATACGACTACGCAAGTATAAACCAGGTATGACAATCATGTCACAGAAAAATGTTACAATTGCAATAAGTCCATGACACCGAAACTAGACTGTTCATAATGTATGCCCCAAAAGAGTGTTTGCCAGACAACTCAATAATGTTATTAAATGAAATGCATCCGTATTAGGGTTGATCAGTATGCCTACGTAAAGTAAATTATTGTAATAACTCAACAGACCGTTTGTGAGAAAACCCCGTATGTAATACTTGTCAGATCAAAGCCACAGTACCTGAATAACGTTAACATTGTAAAAAGACACTGTACTAACAGTATGGACCAAATATGAACGCATCAGCATATTTTGTAAATATATTTGGATACTAAAGAGTGGTTGTAATAAGAACTGGCAAAATCGTTACATAAAAGTCCATTGATCCGTAATAGTAGTACTGTACCAATTCCTTGGTGGAAAACTCAGCGCCGCAGCTGAATATAGTAACATGTAATTAAACATATAAAATGCAATTTTGGAATATTTTCAGTATTTTTGATGCATTTCTGAGCATTTTTAAACGTTTTGCAGTTCAGATAGACCCAAAAATGATGAGTATTTACACACTCATCAATCCCCCACACTGAGATATTGCTAGTCCCTAGCAATGATTTGAGAAAACATAATGGATTTTAATCTCTTTACCAAAAGCCATTACTTCTGGAGTAGCCAAATGTTTCAGTTCAAGTAAGAACCATGGTACACCGATAACCATGTGATTTTGAGCAAACCACCAGCTTTCAACGGATTTGATTTTGTCTTTACCAGAAGCCGTACCCTTCTGGACTAGCCAACTCTTAGATAAATTATCAACATTATCTTTGGTGAGTCGATTACCAATTATGGTTTTTCCACTGCCTTTACCACAAGCCATAACCTTGCGGGCTAGCCAACTCTTCACTTTTTAGGATATGGTGAGCTGAATACCATACAATTTTGGGCAAATTGCAAGCCATATAAACGGATTTGATATATCTTTACCAAGAGCCGTTTGCTCCTGGATTAGCCAATCCTTTTGTCTTACAGACATGGCGGACTGATAACCAAATGAGTAAGTGTAGAACACTTGCTCAAAAAAAAATTTTTTGGCCAAAAACGGGGGAATTAGGCGGTATAATACATATAACAAAATTCGTGAGAATCCCCCCCACACTTAGAAATGAATATTGCCCTCAATATTCAAAGTACCGGCGGTTATGCCGAAACAAAGAACGTAAAAGGGAAATACTACGGCCATTATTTTAAAAGATTTTTTTTTTTTTTTTTTTTTTTTTTTTTTTTTTTTAACATGTGGGGCATCACCCCCACACTTAGGTGGTAGAAAGGGGTAAGAAGTCAGAAATATGGGTGAAAACCCATATGGTGTGTGCTACTGTTTTTGATTTCCGAGTCGCTAGCTTGACTCGACCCCGAATTCATTGGTTCATGGGGAAGCAAAGTGGAAGAAACAATCTCCATCGGACTTTCATTCAAGATGTTTGGATAAACATTTGAAGCACGTGAAAGTTCCACACCGATGAGATATACATAGAACCGGCTCAAAAATGATAAATGAAAATGCCTGGATCAAAGATAGTGTCTTCATTCCCGAAGGAGTGAAGATGAAGGGAAATCACAAGATATTTGAGGAAAGGAAGAAAGGTCTTGATAACAATCAAGATCCATTCCTCATCCTCAAATGCAGGCATACCGGGAGGAAGGGTGAAGGTAGTATCATCAATAAGCAAACTCATACGATAGAGTACACCTTCCTCCGAGCTAATATCATCCTCAAGATCAAAATAGAAATGATCATGTTCCGGAGGAGATATGTCATGAGAGAGTTCACCGGAGAACTCTTTAAGGAGAGAATCATTCACATGAGGTGAATTTGTGAACTCTTGTTCCATTGTGGGCTCATCACTATCCTCAATCTGAGTATCAAAGAGTGGATTCTCAGAAATTGAAGTGAATTCAGAGTCGAATTCAAATAGAGGATTAGTGAAAGTAGCTTTGAATGTTTTGGGAACAAAGTGATCAACATTCTCATTTGGATTGTTGGGATAAGAAGTGAGTGAACGATCATTATCAAGGAGACTTTCAGTTTCTCCCAGATCGGCTTCGAAATCAAAGAGTGGATTGATGTGAGTGAGTTCACCGGAGAACTCCTCAAGAAAGGGATCAGCATCAGATTGAGGAAGTGATGCCTCAACAAACTCGATGTTTCCAAAGGAAGCACAATCGTCGCTAAAATCGGAGAAAGTCTCAAATTGATCATTTGAACACTCAAGAGGGGAAGAAGAATCACACACATGATCAGAAGTTCCTTGTGACTCTCTCGGGATTGGGACAAGGTCCTCAACACTAGACTTTATGAATTCGTCCGATTCCTTTTCAGGAACAGTGTCAAGATGCTCGTCCCCCATGTTCAGAGAGTGAGTGGGAGCTTCGGGTGTGATAGCAGTTGTTTGAGATGGAATCTCAACTGCTGGAATATCAACTGACTGAGGGGGTTGAGAAGTATTATCTCTAAAAGGATAAAAACCCTCCTCGTCATCATCATACAGAGCGGCCTTAAGAAATTGGGAACGCCTTAGAGCTGCATGCTCTAGGGCTAATAATTCCTCCTCAGATTGGCGGGCCTCTCGCTCTTCGGCTAGCAATTCTCCCATGGTCTTTTCACCACTCACTTGATTCTTAAAGTTACTCATCATATCCTCAAGTGTTTTCATTGCGGTTTCAAGATCGTGGGAGATTTCATGAGACAACGGCTCAGGTGGAGTTTGAACCGTATGGTGCTGTGGAGGTTGAAAATTGTCAAACATGTGAAAGTCATGATTGTTACAAGGAACTGGGTTCCCTATTTGACAATCAGAGCTGAAATGGGGACCTCCACAGTAGTCACAACAGTAAAACTGTTGAGTCAGGACAGGTGAATCATATGGATTTTGGTTATAACCAAAGTTCTGAGCATCATTGGAAAACTGTTCATAGACAAACGTGTTTCCGGATTGACACTCAAATCCTTGGTGAGGACCTCCACAAAATTCACAACAGTAATGTTGATCATATGAATATAGGTCGGGCTGGGGTGGGTAATTGGAAAAGTTTGAGGAGTCGTTAAATGAGTTCTGATTAGGATCATAATCAAATGAATTCCTTGAACCACAAAACAAACAACTCCCGTTATGGATATCATTACCACATTGTACACATGTACACCAACGACAGGGTGAACCATAGAGAGGCTCACCACAACCGACACAAGGAATAAACGATTGCATTTGAGAGTTATGAAGAGGAATCAGTTTATTCAAAGGATCAACAAAACCAACATGGTGATCTGAATGACTATCAAGACTCAAAGAACATTCAGAAAAATCCGGAGGTGGGACAAGTGGTGTGCTCTGAGAGCTAGCAATTTCCACCACTTCCGTTATGGTCTCTGGTTCTGGTTCTTGAGAAACGTGAAGATTAGGCAAGTCATTCTTGTTGGTCACCGGTGTTTGAACGGGTTCATCGTGATCAATTCTAATTCTCGACCTTTTTTCATCGGCTTGACTTTGTTCGATTAGAGTACGGGCTCTATCTTCAAAGAAAGTGTCCTCGTAATCCTCGTTGGGTGCTTGGGGTAGCTCCGATGTTTGAACTGGTTTGTCAAGATTAGAATGTATTTCAGGTTGTGGCGGGTGGTCGAAATAACTTTGAAAAGAATTTTTGATGGATAATTCGCACGAATTGCAAAATTCGCTTGAACTAGGACCTCCACACCGCTCACACACATTTCTGACGATGAAGTTGACGAATGTCGACATAAGAATTAAACATATAGAGGATTAAGAAGAGAATCAAATGGTTGAGAGGATACGAAGAATAGAATTAAACGGCAAAAGAGGGTAAGAGGAATAGAATCAACGAATAAGAGGAATGAGAAGAGTATTTTTGGGTTTTTTGGATAAACATATACAGATGGTATGAACAATGAGTGAATATCCAAATCACTAATCTGCTAGACGTAGGATAATCAGCACAGCTCCCCGGCAGCGGCGCCAAAAATTTGATGCGCGCAAAACCGTCAAGTTCTCTCACTCAAGCGTAAGAAAACCTAAAACAGCTTAAGCACGAAATCAATGAAGATCTGAGGAGTATAGGTTCTCCCCGGGTCGTTATGTCCCAGCGAGCTATGCAATGGATTATCAAACGTATAGTGATCGCGAGATTTGAACGGAAAAGGAGAATTGGAATTATTATAACTACGGAAAAAGGACATAAACTACAAGGGCTAAAATGAAAATTAAAGAAAGTTAAAAAGATTAAAAATATTAAATAAACGCTATCACTATATTTAAAATGATGAACGTTTAAAACTTAAAACTAAAAAACTTACGTTTAAATTAAAAATATGTAAACGTACAAATAAAAACGTGAAAATTACACAAGATGAATCCTAAAAATATGAAAAATACATTTTTACAATCCTAATGATAAAAGAAAATTTATAGAAAAAGAAAATTATTTTTATAACTATTTAATTAATTATTATTAATTAAAAACTATTTTTAACTAATTAATAATTACCTAAAACACAAGAAAATAGGAAATAAAGCTTGAAAAATAAAATTATGAATTGAAAAAGCCTAAAATATCAAAAGAGAATTTTCAAAACTATTTTTGTGTTTTTCTGATTATTTTTGGATTTTTTAGGAATTAAAAACTATTAAAAACTAATTAAATCACTAAAAATTACCAAATGAACTATGAAAAATATGGAAAATTACTTTTTCTACTTTTTATATTTATCTAAGTCTAAGAAAAATGAAAACTTATTTTTTTGAACCTTTTCTTAATTATTTGTATTTAATGCTATTTTAAAATGATTAAAAACTATTTTTATTTAAGAAAAATACCAAACAGTAACTAAAATTAATGAAAATTTCAGGAAAATACTAAAATCTTATTCTGGATCTATGAAAAATAGAAAAACAAGGGCTTATGAGGGAGAATCTGAAGCTGTAGTGTAACTAGAGCTAAAATAAGCACTATGAAAATAAGCTAGTAAGCTCTAAAGTGAACCAAATGATAACAGAAGCTAATGTATACTATTATTACTCTAAAGCAACTAATTAAACCTACTCTAAACTGTTAAAGATCAGATTACCAAGGATTCTAGCTAACTGAACTTTTAAGCAAAAGCTGAATTGGGACCCTACTTTAAGCAGTTGAAACTGCTTAACCAATAAGCCAAAAAGAAAACTAAAAGCATGGATCTCAAGCCTACCAACCAGAGAACATATTTCCAAAATTACAGCTAATAAGGAGAAATAGTGAAGCAATTAGAGATCAAAGCAAAAGTGACCAAAAGGGACAGTAACTGCTGATGCAACAGAAAAGATGAACAGGTCTGATGTTTAAGCTATTGTAACTGCTAATTTGATAAGCTAATCAGAAAACTAAAAGTGTGGACTTGAAAACCACCCAGCAAACTACAAATTGACCAAAAATGAGACCCTAACAAGCTCCAATGAACCTTGCACATCTGCTGCAAGTTCAGCAAAAACTTGTTCAGAACTGGTTTTGACTTTTTGAAACAGAAGGTATGTTTGACTAAACTGACTTTTGATCCCAAATGCTTGGCTGATAATGATGTTTAAGCACTAAGTGTGAACACCAAAAGCTAGATCTAGGAGTTTTGAACTAAATTGCAGATTATTACATCAACTGAATCTAACAGATATAGATCCTAGATCAGATCTAATTTGATTTTGACCATTTGAGTGAAACTGCAGTAACAATGACTTCAAATGACTTCCAAATACCAACTTAAACAAGTGTAAACTACTAACAACTTGTAAGCTAATCTCTAATACAGTTTTATCAGCATATCCAAACACTACTTAAGCTACTAAATATGAACTATATAGCAGGTAATGACTAGAGGATACTAAACAAATTACACACACAGATCAAACAATATCAATTAACACTAAATAACAAATTTGACCACAGATATAATGATCAAAACAGAAATGAGGAACTTACAATATGCCTAACCACTGTGGCTTGCCAAAGTTGAACCAAAAGAACTCTAACCTAACAACCCCTAATCCTAATCCAATTCCAGCTCAGTATTCAACCCAATCCAGTATCATTAACACACCAAATCAGATCCAAACACCATCAGGCCAGAAACAAACACTGTAGCAGCTGAACTAATCTGATTTTTTTGTAATTTTGAGAAATCTGAGAAACAAACTGAAATTCATGGAGATTAAGCTACTATCAACTAGAATAGGACTAATAAGTAATCAAAAACAGTTTAAGAACATAACAGTACTTTTGAGCATAAAAACTAAATTTCATTAATATCAAAAATCTTGATACAATAACTGAAATAGAAAAATACAGAGAAGTAATTTAAAATAACTAACAACTATACTTAGCTACTGAAAATGAAAAGAAAAGAGAGATTGTGCATAGAATTGGAAACTGAAAATCTTAACAGTGGACTTGAAAATATGATCTTAAATAAAAACTTGAGATTGATATTCAAAAACACCTTACAATGTTAATTTAACTCGAATGTTACACAAGGAAACTTAAATTACATCATTTGAACTAAAACTAAAACTTTTAACTAAAAAACGACATTAAGAAAAATTAAAACTAAAAATCTACTCTTGCTTCCTTCCTTCTTCTTCTTTTTATAGCTCCCAACACCTTCTCTCTCTCTTCTGACCAAATCCCACTATACTTAACAGCTTTTGGATGAGTTAGGAAAATATTGGCCATAGATTGGTTTTGGCGGGAAAATCGGTTTTTGATACTAGAGACAGGGAAAAGATGCATTAAATGCATTTGTAAGGTTGGTGAGGAGGGGGGAGACAAGATGGTGAGGTAGAGTGGGTTTTAGGAGGCTGGTGGTGGGGGGTTGCAGGAGCAGACAGGGATGTCGGGTAGGGGACAGGGAAAGCGGGGTAATATATTTAAATGGTTGGGTTTTGGGTTGGTCGGGTTAAGGGACCGGGTAAGGGTTTTTGGGCCGGGGTGTTAAGGATTGGGCTTGGGTAATCATTTTAGGTCCGTTTGGTTTGTAAGGTATTAATACAAGGGACCATTTGTGTAACATTTGAAAATCCAAGGACCAAACATGAAAATTATGAAGAGTAGCCAAAAGGGTTTGTTTTGCCAATATTAATAATCCAAGGGTTGATTTGACATTTTTGAAAATTTCCAAGGACTAGTATTGACCATTTTGGATTTTTAGGGACTAAATTGTAACTTTCGTCAAAACTTTTAGATTTTTCACCAAAGGACTAAATATGACAATTTATGATTTTAAAAGACCTTTGGTGACTTTTCTTTTGAAATTGTGGCTCAGGGACTATTTTTGACAATTTTATAAACTTGGGGGACTAAAACTGCAATTTTTGCAAATTTGATATGTTTTTCATCTGATTTTGATAATTTTGCATTTGAAACACATAAAACACTGATTTGTGATATTTTGATCATTTTGATGTGTTTCTGAGTGTTTTCAGATGATTTTGCAGTTTATTTCGTACAAAAATGATGAGTATTTACACACTCATCAATTCCTTGCTTGAGGGATTCGTCCAGTGTATTCCTGGGGATCGGTAGGACGCTCCCCCTAAATGGGTTATGGGTCATGGATCATGGGTCATGGGTTATGGACTTTGGATCATGGGTATCCAAATAGATATAATGTATCTAGAAGATGCAATGCATCTAGTCAATGGGTCATGGGTTAGCTCCATGGGTTATGGATTTGCTCCATATGGGTATGGGTCATGGGTTATGGATTTTACCCATCCTAATAAACTATTACAACAAATGAATTATTACAACAATTTATGTTAAATGCCTATATTTGTAAATGCTTTACAAAAAAAAACATGAATTATTACAACAATTTATATTTGTTATCAACAAAACACAAAGAGATCTCTAAATATGAATAAACGTTTTTACGATTTATTTGTATTAACAATCTCCCCCTTTTTGAAGATGACAAAATATAATGTTATGATGAGTAAAACTTAAGATTAGATGTATGTTTTGAAAGCATATATAAGTTTTACTTCTTCTCCCACTTTTTGTCGAAACACTAACTCCCCCTTGACGGACTACAACTGAGTTAGGCGTGATGCCTTTTGCTAAAATACAAAAAAAATCGAATTCTATATATAGGTTTACAATCGCGACGGCGTTGCCTTTTGCTAACGACGCCGTCAGGTCGCCGTCATTAGGGTTTCGTTTTGGCCAAGTCATCGATAGGACGGAGTCACTTGAGAGTTGTGAAGTCATTGGTTGTTAGATGCGACGTCGTCTGAATCTTGGATCTAGGTCTTCTAGAGTGAAAAGTGTGAGTGACGCCCTCCATATATTAGGCGTGATGCCGTCAGGCTTTATGACCAGAAATTCCATTGAGCCGTCGCGTGCACTTTTTGATCAAGTCTTCATAGAGGGACGACGTCGCCCTTTGGATGGGACGCCGTCAGGTTCTGCTGAGCAGCCTTGAGTGTCTTCGATTTTGACTTTGCCATTTTCTTCATGTTTTTGCTCCTTTTCGTCCAAATATGCTTCATTCCGGCATTTTGCTTCCAAAATACCTAAAAAGTGAAAAAGAAACGATTTTAAATAGTAACGGATATAAAATGTGTCGAATTAGGACTTATATGACCCCCTAAAAGCGTACGTTTTAATCCTTATCAAATATACCTACACTTGGTATTTGCTTGTCCTCAAGCAAATGTGCTTTTGGCCAATCAATTTATAAGCTAAGGGGCATGAAGCATTGGTTTAAATTAGTCTACAACAAGTAAAAGCGCCACAATAGTCATAACAAGCACGGAAATTACATACTAGCACCTCACAAGTGGTGTTTGGATTCTCTCATCTCTCGGATTTATATGAAATATAATATGAATGGAAATTGAAGTTAAACAGCATTACCTGGCATAGTACATAGATTTCCATAAGCTTGAGAATATATCAAACCTCCACCGCTTTGGCGTAGGCACCTAGGAACAACTATCTAAGAGGCCTTTACAAGGGTTGTAACGTTGGGATTAGGGTAGGGAAATAAAGGGTTTTGTTGGATAGGGGATATTTAGGGGTGGCAAGTCAAAAATCTTATGTTACAAGCATGTAAAGCGTGGCGTTGCTAAGCCAAGACTCGACTCACTAACACTAGATAACTTGTAACAAAAAAAACATAAATTAAAAACATAAATATAAAAATAGATGTAGGATGGTAGCCCGTATGTTTTTCTTTTTCTTTTTTTTTTTTTTTTTTTTTTTTAAATTTTTTTTTGACATCTCTTTTTCTTTTTTTTCGATTTTTTTCATGCCTTTTTACTCTACTATCCTCTACGATAACATCAAAATATAAGGGATTTATAGGAGCATCCCTACACTTGAATTATTATTTCTCTAACACTAATTGACTCGATTTGAAAAGATCAAAACACTTGGAGTATTTAATTACGTAGACAAAGAGAATTTGAATTTATCGTTCTTACCCGTTACTCCATAAAATATTACTTTTACCCATGAGTCCCAATCATTCCAAAACTGTGTACAAAATATATGACTCAACTTAGCAACCATGAAAGTAACTGGATAATTGAACTAAGGGTTAAATAATGATAACAATAATGCACTAAATATGAGTGCATACAAGGTAGGCTAAGGCGATTTGGGTGTACATTTGGGAGTGGATTGTAAACAATGCTCTTCATTGATATTACGAAAAACCGAAGCATCATGAGAACTGCGAAAAGGATAGGCTCTGAGGGGTTAACTAGGAGTATCGTGTACTAAAGATGAGTGCATCGCAAGGGTGTGGGGTAATTACTCAACCGATGTGGAAAATGTAATTATAATACAGGTTTCAAACGAAGGTTATCCTAATGCCTCTTATCATTTAGTTACTCCTAACTACACAAGTGTAGTCTCACTAGCGAACTCGGAATGCATCACAAAATAAGTTCTAGAATCTATTCTACTACCGGTACACTCACTAAGCATTAAAGATGAATGCTTTTATTCCTAAAGATCTAGGGGCAAACCTCACATTTTTGGGGTGGAATTTGAGTGGTGAACGGTTTTTGTGCCAGTCATATAATTCCTATCCATAAGACGCTTTATTAAGATTAAAGTTTTACTCGTAAATGTCATAAAAAAATTTAAATTTGGTGGTAAAATTGCCCTAACAAATATTTCTCATAGTTTATTACACAAATTACCAAGGACAAGAAAAATGATCAAGTGAGTGAATAGTTTCAAAGTTCCTGTTTTATTCTCCCTCCCTACACTTAAACTGAACATTGTTCCTAATGTTCCCCGAAAGCATCAAAGTTATGATAAAGGAAGGTAAGTAAGGAAAAGAAACTAGTACTCCCCTGACTAGCTCGGTAGGATATGTGTGATGTTGAATTTAAATTATCTTCCAAGAAGAATGCACAAGTAATAATCTTCATCCAATGTGTGTTTCTTCTTCTTGTCCAATATAACCTGCACACTTATAAGAAAAAAATGAAACCTTCGCGTAAAATCGACGGTAAACTATATATGACACACAACTACACTAGAAAGCAAGTAAGATATAATGCTTGTAGAATGGATGTTTGCAGTTTTTCTTGAAAATTAAGACCTGGAAATGTCCAAAAACTTATAAACTGCACAGAAAACAGAAATTGATCATCCTGTTTCTACATAGCCTGACGTCGTCAGGCTTTAATCCTGACGCCGTCAGGTTGTCCTGACAGAAAGGGTCTGGTACATTTTCTGGAAAAAGTCTGAAAAAAATTACCTCATTAAAACCTGTAAAAATTCCTGCAAAACATCCATTATGACCCGATACAAGCATTTGACTCTAACAAACACACATACATATCAATTTCAATAGTTTTAATTCTCATGTTCATGTTCTTATAAAAACTTATGTGATCTTTCCTACACTTATCTTTTTATAAAATACCTTTATATGTAATTAAGACGAGGTTAAAAACAAAATAAAGCATTTTTACAAAGTCTAACATGAGAATAAACAACATTGAAAGAGATATAAAATACAAAAATTGAAAAACAAAACAAGCAAACAATTAAGCATTAGCTGCCTCCCACGAAGCGCTTTTCTTTATTTATGAGTCTTGTAGCTAGATTCGAAGTCGTGCTCCTACGTACCTATGTAAGTAAGTTTATCCTCAAGAATGTCATAGGGATCAAACTTATCTTTTAACTTCCTATTATTACGCTTAGTCCGGTATGCCTTTTCAAACTTCTCACCATTAGGATCATAGATTGTCATCCGAATGTGCCATTCTCCATTCCCATCACTAGGTGGTCTATCCCAACTCCAATTATACTTATCCTTCTCACTCTCAACTTTCCACCAATTCATGTTAAGAATAATGGGCAAGGTTCCTAGGAATTTGGTCATCTTCCTAAACACTAAAGTATCCTCGAATGGGTTCACTTCAATGTCCCTAGCCAATTGTTGTTCATTGAGAGTTGAGATACTCACGAAGGTCTCTTCTAGATAAAAAGGTCGTTGAGGGCCTACAAAGTCTCTATTGGTCCAAGGTCCATATCTAGATGGTTTTCTATCCAACATGATCTCATAGGGTATTTGTTCACCCTCTTTGTAGTAAGAATGCTTCTTGACATCGTAAATTGACCTAGCACTCCCTTCTCCTACCACTATCTTAGACATCTTACAATCCATTATGGCACTAGCGGTAGCTAAGAATCCTCTTCCAACTAACAATGGGCTTGTTGGGTCCTTATTCATGTCTAGCACATGGATATCCGCTAAAAGAGGTAATCGACCTATGTGTACTACTGGATATGCAATACTACCGTCCGCTAAACCTAAGATGGTTTCCGTTGGTTCTATTTTACCTTATGTTAATACAAATAAACCGTAAAAATGTTTATTTATATTTTACGATCTTCTAATGTTTTGTCGATAACAAACGTAAAATCATTTTAACGAAACAAATAAAATACGTAAATGGTTTAAGCCAATAGTTTTCTAACACACTTACGTTTTCACATAAAACACTAAAACAAGTATAAGTGATTTTATGATTTAATACATATGTACAACAACTAGTGTTTACATATTGGGTAAATATATACATAACTAGTATGTATTATAATGGGTAACAGAATTGGGTAGAAACTTAAGTATTTGACCCATTGACCAAACACATTGAATGTAGTTGGGTACAACCCAAAGTCCATGACCCATACCCATGGAACTTGACCCATAACCCATTGCATGACATCATGCTTAAGTCATACATGGTTTTAATCCATGGCCCATAGTTTTAACCCATGAACCATGGACTAGATGCATTGCATCATGGAGATACATTGTATCTACTTTGATACCATGATCCATAACCCATGACCCATGACCCAAAACCCATGGGCAAAAGGGAGCGTCCCACGGATCCCCAGTATTACACTGGACGGATCCCTCAAGTGAGGGATTAGTGGGATCCGTGGAACAGTAGATACTTTTCTTCTATAAATAGTAAGCCATTTCTTCCTTTTGGGTTGCTACTCCCACACATACTTTCCCCAAGTATTGTAACCTTCTAACCACTGATCCTAAGGGATCTTTCTATGTATTTTGTCTTTTGTTTTTGTGTGATTCTCTAGGTTCCTCTTAAAGGCGAGATCACCACTTCTTGAAGTCAAGCAAGCTCAAGTCCATGAGTTGCCATGCTTCGTCATCATCAAGACTACTAAGGTTCTCTTGTTGATAGTTCTCTCTTCCTCCATAGAAGTGTTGGGTCGAAGGCATTAGTGAAGGATGCCGAAAGAGTCAAGAGGAAAGCATTAGTGAAAGATGCTTAACGTCCGTGTCAAAAGAATTAGTGAAGAATGCTAAAGGAGTCAAGACGAAGGCATTAGTAAAAGGTGCTAAGCGTTCATGTCAATGGCATAGGTGAAGGATGCCAAGGTCGTATAATCGATGAGGTGCATCGTTTTGTTTGTTTCCAAGGATGTTGATATCCTTGATGGTGTTGTAATAAGAAGTGGGTCTCCTTTGGGGTTAGGTGTCGTATAGTGTTGGGTAGTAGTTCCTCCATTGTAATGGAACTCGGTACTTAGCCTAGTACCGGATAAAGGGTAGGCGACTTTGTGGTAGGTGTGGTTCTCCTTGGTGAAAGAACCCGGTGGTTAGCCTAATATCGGAAAAAGAGTAGGTGACCTTGTGAAGGCTTCTCTGCCATAAGGAGTTGGTGTCATGTAGTGATTACGAACTCTCGAGTAGGTGACTCAGGGAGTAGAGTAGGGCAAGGAAGGTGTCCTTGTAGCCGAACCACTATAAATAATCGTGTCGTGGTAATGTGCTTCTTACTCTTTATCTTTCATTACACATTTATATATCTATCTATCAATGTCCAACATACACATCTAAATAGATTGACATAAGTCGATCTAGATATTTTAAAACGAAGTTTTAATTGGTAAAACTATTCAACCCCTCCTTCTAGTTTTCCACACCTAGGTTAAGGCTTTTATGGAGGGACAACGGAAGAAGGTTAATGCTTGACCCTAGATCAGCTAATGTGTCGAAAGCTTTGGAATTTCCAATGCTACATGGAAGAATGAATAGCCCGGGATCATCTAACTTCTTAGGTAACTTATTTTGCACAAATGTAGACCCACGTTCTCCTAGTTTTAGTTCTTTCTCATATTTATCTTTTAAAGCATTATAATAAGGCGCATGAGTCAAGACTTCAAGAATAGGTTTTTCTTGGTGGAGCTCCTTATACTCCTCTTCTAGAGTGGATTGGAGTTTTTGATTGATTGGTGTCTCAAGAGTTGGATGGACCGTTGGCTCGGGTTGGTATCTCATGACGGGTCATTTAGAACCGGTGTTGATGGCGTTGACCGAACGGACTTGCGGATGTGAGGGGCATGGATATGCACTCTCCCTTGGTGAGCAAGAACATGAAGTCGATGAAATCGAATTCACTTTTATGTTCTTTGTAGTGTCACTTGGGAGTGCTCCTATATCCCGGTCATTGAAGGCTTTTAAGAGGGTGTCGAGCTTGGTTGTCATCTCGCTTTTTCGTTGCTTGAAATCTGATTCAAGCTTAGTTAATCAAGCTTCTAGAGATGACATGAATTTGGACACCATTCCCTCAAGACTAATGGAAGTTCCGGTGTTTGGAGGGTTGTTGTAGGAGGTGTGGTTTGGTTGGGACCTATTTAATGGACTAGATGAGTTGTTTTGGGACGGGTTTGAGTTTCGGCTCAACCTAAGTTTAGGGTGATTCCTCCATGAGGGGTTGTAGGAATTTCCTAAGTTGTTTTGCTTGGGCTTGAAAGTGTACCTGACAACATCAAAGTATCCTGAATATTATGTGTCAATTTCCCCCGATAATGCTTGTAATTTATATCATTTATATTGATTTACGCTTGTTTTCCATTATATTTCACTTTCAGGTAAATTACAAGCATTGGGGCTAAAGAGATGCGAAATTGGAGAGTTTATTGAAGATTTATCATAGTATGCTCACTTTGAAGAAGTTACGGCGTAACTCCTTTCTCACATTACGCCGTAGCTAAAGCGTGGCTCAGAAAACCAACTTATCAGAAGATTACGGCGTAACTCTCCCAAAGATTACGACGTAACCATATTAGGTCAAATGAGGTTCCACGCCGCTGATAATTACGCCATAACTCATGCATCAACTACGGTGTAACCAAGATTTATTGAAGATGCGGCGTAACCCTTTCCTGAGGTTACGGCATTTCTAGTGCAATTTACGAAGAGTTATATGTTACGGTGTAACTCTTTTAATAGTTACGCCATAACCAAGATCTGGCCTATAAATACCCCACGATTTCCAGTATTTCAAAGCATCCCATTTCACACACAACAATCAGAGAATGTGAGAAGAAGCCAAAGGCAATTCTAGAGGAGCATACGGAGCTATCTCCAAGGGAGAAATCACTCTCCTACGATAAGCATTAGCTTTTTATCTTTTCTTTACTTTCGATTCATGTATTTCATAACATTAAACCTTGAATTGATTTGTATGGTTAATATGAGCGGCTAAGCACCTCTTGGTGCTGGCCTAGTTATGATTCCTTAATTGTTTTGTTTGCATTTACATTGCTTCCGTATAATTATTTCTAAGTGTATGCATGCATAGTTTATTGGTAGCTACCCTTGTTTCGGTAGTTTTGAATGGCGGTAGAGGCTAGTTGCTTAGAAGATATGACTAACTGACCCTAAGAGAGTAGACTGAGACGGGAAGGGTAAGATATGACCAACTGACGACCCTTTCTACTTGTGCGATTTGACCAACTGATCACCTACCGTTTGGATGAACTTAAGAATTAGTGGGTAAGTGTCTAAGATGCTAGCACCTGGGCACTCACTATTATAAATCTAGCATGTAGCGGAACTTAATGACTTGGCTTAGGGGGACCAGGAACAACTGGACTTATGAGGGGACACCTGACTTCTCTAGTGGTGGCTCTTTGCTGATAGGTTAGGACGAACTGACTAAATGCTGTCGTCTCGACTTTGACCCCACCTGAAGTAATTGGAAGTAATTAGACATAAACATTACTAGTTAGGATGAGTAACTAGGTTAGCACCACTCTCCTCTATTGATCACATCCTTTGCCTTTATCTGCTTTAGTAGTTAATTCCCTATTGAAATCTTATTAAAATCTGTGACACCTAGACTTACTATAAATCCACACACATAGCTCTTGGAACGACCTCAGTTTTACCGAATACTACACTGCACACGACCGGGTACACTGCACGTTAGTGTATTAGGGTAGACCATAGGTATAACGAGACATTATAAATATTAAAACTGGTCAGTAAAACATTCATCAAGTTTTTGGCGCCGTTTTTGGGGAGTTATATTAGGATTGCTATTAAGTCTTTCATTTTTGTTTTGTTTTAAAATTTTCTCAAATTCTCACGATCTCTTTTCAAGTTTTTAGGTACCATGGAAGTTGTTAACATTGATAACCTCACTCTTGAGGAATATTTGGCGTTGACAAGAGAAGAACAAGGACCAGGAATTGTTAGGCCAGCCATCGCAGAAGATGCTCAATTCAAAATCAAACCTCAATTTATGAGGGAGTTGCGTGCAAACCCTTTCTCTGGAAGCATTACCGATGATGCTCATGAGCATATTGACAACGTGGAATACATTGTCCGCCTATTCAAAATTCCTAGAGTCTCAAATGATGCTGTCATGTTACGTGTGTTCCCTATTTCTCTCACTGGAGCTGCTAAAAGGTGGGTTGATCGATTACCTGCCGGAACAGTCAACACCTGGCCTCTCCTAAAAAAGTATTTCATTCAGAGATACTGTCCTCCATCCAGGGCTGCTAAGAAATTATAAGAAATCCATAACTTCAAGCAAGAGGGTGATGAAAAATTGTACCAAGCATGGGAAAGGTATAACGAATTATTATACAAGTGCCCTACTCACGA
Source organism: Chrysanthemum seticuspe (assembly GCA_019973895.1). Classification (NCBI taxonomy): domain Eukaryota; kingdom Viridiplantae; phylum Streptophyta; class Magnoliopsida; order Asterales; family Asteraceae; genus Chrysanthemum; species Chrysanthemum seticuspe. The sequence goes on from BPTQ01000008.1 coordinate 139,023,964, forward strand.
CCTTAACAGTCAACAAAAGGTGAACGTCTTTTACAAAGGTGCGAACATCTCCTAAAGACAAATGATCGATTCTCAGGGACCAATACCTGGAATGACTCCAACATTGGCTCTGGAAACTATTCAGACGATGGCTGACCACTCTCACAAATGGCACAATGGGGGAAGCAATCGAAGTAAGAGTGGAAATATGGAAGGCCTTGCAGCAATAAATAACAAATTAGAAAGTCTAGGAAGAGACATGAAAAAGCTCAAGGAAAATGTGCATTCCATACAAGTTGAATGAAGTGGACACAATGGAGCTCACCCTACTAAGGAATGCTCCTCCAACGAGGAAGTTAAAAGTATTGAAGAAGTAAAATATAGAGGTGGAGGTCCCTTCAACGGATACAATGGTAACGGCGCCAGATACCGAGAAAAGTCCTCAGGGTTCTATACAAGAGTCAACAACAATCCTCCTAGACCAAGCCTTAAAGAAATAATGCATAAGCATATCGAGGAATCTATAAAGAAAGGTGATAGACTCAAAGAATAGATGGTCAAGGTGAAAGAAGACACCGACATGAACTTGCGAAACCAAGATGCCGCAATTAAAAACCTTGAAACCCAAATTGGGCAATTAGCTAAAAACCTTGAGACGAGTAATGACAAAGTCATTTCCTGCAAAGCTATATTTGCACAAGATAAACCAAAGAAAGACCAGTGCACCTCTTCTGTCACCAATGATCTATCCGGGATTAACTACCTAAAAGAAGATGATAAATCAGAAGACGACGAGGACCTGCCAAGCCAACTTCCTGAGAAACAACAATATCAGGAAAGTTTTCTTCTTTCATGCACTATCGGTAATCTTAGAATTCCCGCATTAGCTGATTTGGGGGCTGGGGTAAACCTGATTTCTACCACTTTGTTTCATAAAATAAAACTTACCAATTTAAAAGAAACAACAATGATGATAGAAATGGCTGATTCCTCTAAAGCTGTACCAAGGGGAGTAGTCAATAATGTGCTCCTTAAAATTGGAAAATTCCTTTTTCCCACTGATTTGATGGTTATTGATATGGGAAAACGGGAGACTTACAACTTAATTGTTGGAAGACCTTTTCTGGCCACTTGTCGTGCACAAATTAAGGTCTTTGAAAAACAAATTTGTTTGGGAACTGAAAATGAACGAATAACTTTCAGCATGAAAGAGCAGTTAAACCCAAAATTAGAAGTTTCAAATAAAGTTGATGTTGTTAATATTCAATCGCTCGATCCACCTTTGTGTTATAATCCTAGTACTAACAATGGTGGAGAAAATGTTGATAGTTGTAAGCTGGAACAGGAAATGACTGTCCAGGTTAAAGGTATTAAGGAAGCTCCAGATCCAAACAAACATTACTGCAACCCTATATTAACCGAGGATAATGAATCAATGAAAGCATGGCTCTCGTGTAACCCTTTTCGTGAATTTTGTGAGGGAAGGGCGGATGAATGGATATGCCCTCACGAGGATGAAAGACAAGATATAAAATTTGGGAAATTATCATTTGAATATTGGTACAAGATAAGATTTGGAGACTCAGAAATTAATACTGGATTGGTAAAACAACTAAAATGCAATTACGATAACTATCGCCTTACTGATGCAATAACCAATGATGAAAGATCAAACATGAGTACAACAATTGGTCCTATAGCTGAAGGTGATGACTGGGAAAAGTCATGTTTATCATTTAATGAGTGGCTCTTGCAAAAAATTGGAAAATGTTGCATCGGGAACACAACAAGAAAAAAGGTTTTCATCAAATGGATAAATGATTGCCGCCAACTAGTAGAGGAAGTTGGATAAGTCCAAAGGCCGCTATAAAGCCCCAAGGCTCTAAGTCTAACTTAAAGACTCGTAAATAAAGAAAAGTGCTCTTTCGGGAGACAACCCGAATTATCCCTTTCTTTTGCTTTATTTCCATTTCTGTTGGGTTTTGTGTTTTTAACCATTTTTGTAGGAAACGAAGAAAAGTTGCTGCTGCAGCATGCTGATCTAACAAGAGTTATGGCGTAACTTATTCTCATGGTTACGCCGTAACAGGGCCCTTGCAGCAAAACTTCATATGTACTACCAATTACGGCATAATCCCATCTCAGTGGTTACGCCGTAGCTACACTTTTGCAGCGTATGCCAGGTTTTCCCTAGTTACGGCGTAACTCCTTCTGGAGTTACGACGTAACTATCCTCTACATTACTTCTTTCATTTTAACCACAATAACCTTGTATTAGTATTTTAAATAAACTTTGTGGGTGTGTTCCCTATAAACCCTCACGAGACTTCACTCTTCCACTTGGGACACCAAGTGGTTTAAAAGGCTTGTTGCATATGCTAAATGCAACCGTGATTCCTACAAAATTGAGTTAGTTTTATTTTTCCTATTTCTTTTTTCTTTTTAGAATTATGCTTGTCGGTAGTGTGATTTCAGGGATTGAAGTTTCCTCGTGGATGATTATGCGAAGGCACGACTGTTTTTCGTAGGCCTTCTTTCTTTTTGGAGCAAATTTCAGGGAAGTTCTCGCTCTAATTCTACTTTTCTCTTCACCTTTATTTAACGCTTAGTACAAAAGGGACTTTGTACAATTCAAGTGGGAGGTCGGGAGTAGAATTGTCTCTTGAACTTTATTTTGCCCTCGTTTTTCTAATTTATTTTGAAAAATTATCCCATTTTTAAAGTTTTGACATGTTTTTCTTAACCTAACTAGATTAGACCTTAGCCGAGCATATATAACCCTTGATATTATATGGTGAGATTCACCTTATCCGTTTCTAAAATTTTACCCCAAATCCACCAAATTATGAGTGTGCCGGTAGCTTGTAAACTTTAGAACTTGGCCTTTGCATCATTTCGAGACCATGGACGAGGTATGTTGAGTTAGCTCGATGTATTTGGACTTTTCAGTTTAAGAAGGCAGTGTTATAGGATTATCCGCCAATTATCCTTCCATTGTGTGTCTATCGATTAGTCACCTCGACTTCTCGACCCCCATGTGAAACCCTTTTGTTGCACTCACCTTTAGTGCAAGATACCCCTAGATACAACCATCTGAGGTATTCCTTTCATTTTGTTAACCCAATATATTGTTTCGATACACCCATAAACCTTAGCCTACCCTGTAGTCGTTATTTGTGATTGGGAAGTCATCATTTGCCCTAGTTCAAAATTCAAGTGGAAAGGTTCGGGAATCACGCTTTCATCGTCGACATATTCTTAAAGATCATTGAAGACCCCCCGAATTCCCATTGTTCATCTCAAGTGGGGGAATGTTACGTTTAGTTGTTATGTTTATGTTAAAAAAAAAAAAAAAAAAAAAAAAAAAAAAGATGTGATTCAAAAAAAAAATTGTTATGTTATTCATTTTATTGTAAAGTGCGATGTTATAAGCACTATTTTATGATCTTTATATAGATTTAGTATCGAGGAGGCCACCTCGGTCACACTTGAAGATTGGAGTTGGTAATTGCGCCAACAGTTGGAGAAAAGGTAGTGTGCCCATCATGACGTCCTCTAATGACACATCTACCTAGTATATCATGATCCGGTTTCTTAACTTCGAAACTTGAACTTTGGGCGGACGGTAAGTGGTGATGACTTGGTTATAGATTTAGACTATTTGCTTGATTTTTATTTTACACCATTTATATATCCCATGTCTTATCCTACCCTTTAGTCATGAAGCGTGTCTAGGTGATGCAGCGAGCAATCTTTGGTGTCCTGGCCACGGATTTGGTCATGTGTCATTGATTTTGTCCACTTTGTCGTGACATGTTAGTAATGACAAATCACCCTTAACCCTAGTCGTGTCTACCCATATTGCCTTCGAGAATTGTTTTCTCCTTAACTCTAGTGGTGGAGGTTTGTGTAACCGCCAAGCTTATGATAGAATACATGCTAAGACTGTGCGATTGAGTGATCACCCCGAAATTGACACTTAGAATAGTTGAGAGATTTGACTGTTTCGTTCCCATTTCGTGAGGTGTTCGGCTTTGTTTTATTCTAGCATAAGGGATTTGTAAACTTATATTTTCCAGGTAATGGGAGATATCTTTTTAGAAATCTATCTAATAAGGTCTACTTGAGGACAAGTAGAGTTCAAGTGGGGGGATATTTGATAACATCAAATTATCCTGAATATTAAGTGTCAATTTCCCCCGATAATGCTTGTAATTTATATTATTTATATGGATTTACGTTTGTTTTCCATTATAATTCACTTTCAGGTAAATTACGAGTATTGGAGCTAAAGAGACGCGGAATTCGAGAGTTTATTGAAGATTTATCATAGTATGCTCACTTTGAAGAAGTTACGGTGTAACTCCTCTCTCACATTACGCCGTAACTAAAGCGTGGCTTAGAAAACCAACTTATCAGAAGATTACGGTGTAACTCTCCCAAAGATTATTACGTAACCATATTAGGTCAAATGAGGTTCTGCGCCGCTGATAATTACGCCGTAACTCATGCATCAACTACGTCGTAACCAAGATTTATTGAAGATATGGCGTAACCCTTTCCTGAGGTTACGCCGTAACCAGCATTTCTAGTGCAATTTATGAAGAGTTATATGTTACGGCGTAACTCTTTTAATAGTTACACCGTAACCAAGATCTGGCCTATAAATACCCCACGATTTCCATCATTTCAAAGCATCCCATTTCACACACAACAATCAGAGAACGTGAGAAGAAGGCAAAGGCAGATCTAGAGGAGCATACGAAGCTATCTCCAAGGGAGAAATCACTCCCATACGCTAAGCATTAGCTTTTTATCATTTCTTTACTTTCGATTCATGTATTTCGTAACATTAAACAATGAATTGATTTGTATGGTTAATATGAGCGGTTAAGCACCTCTTGGCGCTGGCCTAGTTATGATTCCTTAATTGTTTTGTTTGTGTTTACATTGCTTCTGTATAATTATTTCTAAGTGTATGGATGCATAGTTTATTGGTAGCTACCATTGTTTCGGTAGTTTTGAATGACTGTAGGCTAGTTGCTTAGGAGATATGACCAACTGACCCTAAGTTAGTAGACTAAGACGGGAAGGGTAAGATATGACCAACTAACAACCCTTTCTACTTGTGCGATTTGACCAACTGATCATCTACCATTTGGATAAACTTAAGAATTAGGGGGTGAGTGTCTAAGATGCTAGCTCCCGGACACTCACTATTATAAATATAACATGTAGCGGAACTTAATGACTTGGCTTAGGGGACCAGGAACAATTGGACTTATGAGGGGACACCTGACTTCTCCAGTGGTGGCTCTTTGCTGATAGGTTAGGACGAACTGACCAAATGTTGTGCTCTCGACTTTGACCCCACCAGAAGTAATTGGAAGTAATTAGACGTAAACATTACTAGTTAGGATGAGTAACTAGGTTAGCATCACTCTCCTCTATTGATCACATCCTTTGCCTTTATCTGCTTTAGTAGTTAATTCCATATCGAAATCTTATTAAAATCCGTGACACCTATACTTAGTATAAATCCACACATATAGCTCTTGGGACGACCTCGGTTTTACCAAATACTACACTACACACGATCGGGTACACTGCCCGTTAGTGCATTGGGGTAGACCATAGGTATAACGAGACATTATAAATATTAAAACCTGGTCAGTAAAACCTGCATCAGTATCACTTCTCTCCCGCTTCATCGGTACGCGTGGAGGCATAGTCCACAAAAGCTTGTTCGGGGAGTCTTGTGCAATCACGAGTGTCGTGGGGACCACTAAATAATTCACAAGGTTGAGTGATTTTCTTTACTTGTTGTGAAGGCTTTGGAGTTTCGTAGGAGCTCATTAGTAATTTGACTTGATCTTAAAGTTCGAGCATCCTACGATTGGAAGGTTGTGAGTCAATGGGAGGCAAGGAGATTGCCTTAACTGTTTTGGGCAATTCACGGGGGTCATTCCAACATTCGTTGTCATAGAGGGCAAGGTCCTCTATTAAAACCCATGACTCTTCCGCGGTAAGTTCACTAAGTTTGCCACCGGCCGCTTGGTCGATGGTTTTCCTAGTAGAGAGATTGACATGATCGTAAAAGATTTGGACTTGAAGCCAAATATCAATGTCGTGATGAGGGACTTTATGGAGCAAGTCCTTCAATCGAGTCCACGCCTCGTAGAGAGTTTTGCCTTGACGTTGTTGGAACATCAAGATGTCATTCCTTAGTTTGGTAGTTCTCCCCGGTGGGAAAAATTGGGCGAGGAAACGAGTGGTGAGATCATTCCAACTTGAGATGAATCCGGTGAGAAGTCGCTCAAGCCAATTACTAGCTTGGTACCGTAGAGAGAATTGGAAGAGACGCAAGTGCATGGTCTCCCGTGTGGTAGCATCAAGGTCGATAGAGTCAATGATTTTAAGGAAGTCCTTGAGATGCTGATTAGGATCTTCGGAACGAAGTCCATGGAATGCACATCCGTTTTGCACCAACCGGATATGTCAGATCGCAGGGTCGTAGTCTGAGCTTGAACGGGGAGCTCAATGGTGTTCCTATAGCCTTGATGGCTCAGTCTAGAGTATTCACCAAGAGTACGGCCTCTTGGCGGGTCAAGTGGTGGTGGGTTGAGTGGAAGTGGTTGATGTCTTGGTGGATTGTTGTTTGGTGGTGGATTGTCACCCATGGTGATAAGTGACAAGGTTATGAACAAAAACACAAAGAAGGGGATAGACTACAAGGAAGCTAATGAAAATGAAAAAAAATCTTACTTGATTGGAATCAAGCAACGGAACCTAAACGAGATAGAAGTCTAACTAGCTATTGTATTCCCCGGCAGTGGCGCCAAAAACTTGATGCATGGGTTCAGGGTCGAGAAAACCTCCTTTTCTATGAGCAAGCTTTTCAACCCTCTAGGCAGTGAACCTAATCGTTGTAGTGTAGTATGGGGTAAGCCTCGTGGATTGATATAGTTCTCTAGGGGAATAGGAATGCTAGAAAGAAATTTATGACGAGAAGGTGGGTTGATGATGATTCTTTTTTTTTCAATCTTTCTTATGTTTTTTAGAAAGCAAGGGTAAAATCTCGAGGTATATGATTGGGGGGGTGGTACTTCTACCGATTTCTCTACTTCTACAAATTATCTAATTTACTATGGATAGTTTATGCTAATTGAGATGTGCTCGTATGGTGATTAAAGATGTGTTCAATTAGATACTATTACTCCCTAGTTATCTTTTATTGGTCGATTGAATTGTCACGTCCTTTATCTTAACGCATTGTATTCCTATTCGTCGTAGGGGGTGCGTATTCCCTAGTTCTATGAGGTTATCTCTCCTATAGGATTCACGGGATGGGCCAGTACAAGACTATTTCCTCTAAGCATCCTATCGTCTTCAAGCATACTCATGCAATAAATACAACAAAATCCTAGTTGCACTCCTAAGCCTATATCAATTAAGACAAGAGACAACCTAACAACAATCAATAACTATGTTTCATAGATCTAAGCAAACACACAAGTAATTTAGCTAGTCATGTTAGACAAGCAAGCATACACACAATCAATTGAACATGGGGTAGACATGATGATAAATTGGAATAACAAACTTATCCGATGTGTAATATAGGGTATGGGACCCTAGAATACTGTCCAAGTCGGACTACAACTGAGTTAGGGTTTGCTCTCTAAAATTCTACCTCCTAAAATACAGAAAAATCAAATTCTATATATAGATTTACAATCGCGACAGCGTCGCTGTCATTGGGCTTTCGTTTTGGCCAAGTAATTGATGGGACGGTGTCACTTGAGAGTTGTGACGCCATCGGTCTTTAGATGCGATGTCGTATGAATCTTAGATCTGGGTCGTCTGGAGTGAAAAGTGTGAGTGACGCCCTCCATATATTAGGCGTGACGCCGTCAGGCTTTAGGACCAAAAATTCCACTGAGATGTCGCGTGCACTTTTTGATCAAGTATTCATAGAGGGATGGTGTCGCCCTTTGGATGGGTCACTATCAGGTTCTGCTAAGTAGCCTTGAGTATCTTTGATTTTGACTTTGCCATTTTCTTCATGTTTTTGCTCCTTTTCATCCAAATATGCTTCATTCCAGCATTTTGCTTCCAAAAGACCTAAAAAGTGAAAAGGAACGATTTTAAGCAGTAACGGATATAAAATGTGTCGAATTAGGGCTTAAATGACCCTCTAAAAGCGTACGTTTTAAATCCTTATCAATATATGTTACGTCAAGTTTTCAATCTACATTTCGAGTTATTATCCCTCTCGATTTCACAAGTCCGAGTCATGACTCTCGGCTTTTTATATGTCGTATTGTCCAATAAATAATATAAGTCCATGTTACGGCGTTGTCGGGGTCAACCGAGACTAGAAATTCACGGTAATACCGACGTTGCGCAAAGCTCACATATATATAATTTCAAGTCCAAATAAACATTTCCACTCGTTACCGGCCCTAAACATACGGCTCGGCAATGTATCAAACAACCTCCATTTCAACTCACCATCATCCCCATCATCCAATCAATATCAAACCTCACCCGAAACCAATGCCGAGACCCTAATGGTCTCGGCTTGGCCACGGTAAAACCCACTCGAACCAAACGAATCCTAATGGTTCTTTGGCTCCCTCGCGGCTCAACCAAACGCAACACAACCGGACCGTCTTCGTCCCGGTTACTCCCAATATCAACAACAACCTCCAAACAATTTTACGATAACCAAACCCGGACCTTAGGGTTCATTGGGGTTCTCGTCTACAACCCAACGCAACCCAAACCCGGGACCTTGTGGTTCTTGGCTTCATCCTAACGCAACCCAAACCGGAACTCTTGGTCCCGGTGGGTTCTCTAACACCATCAATCCTCCATTTCCAATAACAAACCCTCAACAAAAACAACAAAACAACAAATAAAAATTCACACACGAGACATGACACAACACACACGATCCTAATTCATCCTATTACATTTATATTCTTTTTAAAACTAGTTTTTAGGTTATTTGTCCATCTTAACCCAAACCAAACGGACGAACATGGCTTGTGGGTCCCGAACGAGTGTACAACTTGTGCTACTTTACCTTCTTTCTTCCTAATCTACACTTGGAACAATAAAACACGGACAAGGGTGGTGTTTTGGGCGTGCTTGGGTGACGATAGGGTGGAGATAGGTCGAGTGGTATACACCAAATGAAAGAGGAGGACTAGAGGAGTCTTTTGGTGGTGGTGGTGATGGCTCACGCGCTTTGTGGTGGCGGCGGTGAGGCGGAGCAGTGGCGATGGTGGTATTAGGGTAGAGAGAGAAAGTGAGGCTAGGGTTTTTGAGGTAGGAGATGAAGTGTGTGTGTGTGTAGGTGAGGTTTATATATTTTTGAGTGGGGGAGTGATATATAATTAATTTTGAATGGGGGGCGGTTAGGACTAAACATTGGGGGACCCAAGTCACCATTTTTATTAACTTTCCCGAACTACTACTTAATGGCTCATATATTTGATAATTAGTGACCGGAGACTTTTATTAATAGCACCATTGTTCTTAATTGTCTCTTTCAACAAGTTTTGATTATCAACATGTCTTATTTCCTCATAACGAGTTAAATGTAACAACTTCTCATTCTTTTAAGTTTTTATTGTGCCGACTCGAGTAGTGCCTAACATTACGGGTCATAATTCATATCATAACTCATTCAATATCATAATCATTCATAAAATCAAATTAACGATAATTAGTCAAGTCATCATAATTTCAAAATAGCTCTTACAGGCAATCTACTCGTTCTAACTAGCGTAATGCGGTACCTAAAAGGGCTCCCTAATTTGCTAGTTGTCACAACTAACCAATGTAGTTAATTAACATCACAAAATATATATACAACATAGGCCATTTGGGTGAAATCCTAGAAATTTACCTAGTTAGACAAGTTACTCCAATTATATCAATAATACTCATTATGGTGGTCTCGAATAGTATACCAAGCCAAGTTCTAAAGTTTCTGCAAGTCATGCGCACACTCATATTTTTGTGGAATTTTGGTCAAATAGTGGAAATCGGATAGGCTAAATTCTCACAATATGGAAATATGGGTTATGCGTGCGGGTTATGTAACTTTTGATTTCACAAAAACATGCTAAAAGTTTTAAATTTTAAGCACATACTTGGAGTATTTTTGAAAAATTAAGGACAAATAATGTTCTAATTCTCCATCCATCCACTTAAGATAAACAACGTCCTCATTGTGTAAATTAAAAATTAAATACAGGAAATATAGAGAATTAGAATGATCCTCAATGATGCGTAAGTGAGCAACTTTTTATTTTCTTGTGTAAAGGAGTCTAATGGGTCTGATATGGCGGTAGGACGCACAGAAAATACAGGGTATACGTAAACCACCACTTCCTTCGTAATCTTAGTACTCCACCTTCTTTAGTAGTCAAGAAAATCACAACTAGTTTTTATACGATAATCGATGGTTAGTAAAATAAAAATTGAAAATCATCAAGTCAGTCGATACGCCGTATCCATAGTTTTATTGGATATATCGTATCAAGGCTAGATTAAAAACCTAATGCAATGCGGGTCATAAGTAGATATGCCATATCCAAAACTTAAATACGCCGTATCAAAGACATCTGATAGAATATTTTAAAGTGTAGAAAATTAAAAATATATATGATCAGTAAGGGTAATACACCGTATCCATATTTATGGATACGCCGTATCGAATTACTGGTCTGATAGACTCGATAAATAAATAAATAAAACATAACATAAAAGATAAGCATGGGTTGCCTCCCACGAAGCGCTTGTTTTTGTTTGAGTCACGAGCCTGACTCTACCCTTATTTACCGTGTAAAAAGGCATTTTTCCCCCCACTTGGAATCAAGTGCAGATGGTAATAGCAATAAACACTATAAGAGTGTAAATTTCCTATAGCAAAGAAAAACGATAAGTGAAAATGGTACCTTAGTGGGTAGTGACCTCCACTCATTACCTTACCCGATTTGGTTGATGAATTGGATGTCTTGAACACCCCATGTGAGAGACTAGTAAGTTGAGGATGCATGAATAGCCTTCCTTTATCATTAATCTCGTTGGTAGTTAGGCGTCCCTTAACTTCCATACAAGAGGAGAAAGGGTCCTTGGCGAGTAACTTTACAATTCCCTCTTCTTTCCATGTTGGCATAAAATTACCTTGGTCTTTAACCAAGGCATTATCCAACAGCTTATCATAGAATTCATTTGTAAGTTCAACCAAACCTTGGTGGATAACAGGTGCTTTATGTTTGTCATCATGTGGTGTGATGTCCATGATAGGTTGTAGGGTAATAGGTTTCACCACATCATCCTTCTGCTCAGAAACCTATTTAGAAACACTAGCAATATCATTAGTAATAAAAGTAGAGTCAAAGGTGTTACCAATTTGTGTAGATTTGACATGAGCTTGTAGACTTGATTCTTCCACCCGTAGACTTTCATCCTTAATCATCTTTAATAGATTCTTGCTTGGTTGCTCCCCTCTTACCACCTTTAGCCGTCCAAGGAAAGGAATGGGTGGGTGATATGGTTCAACCACCGGTTTTGGCATAGGTAATCCATCCATAATGTATGCCCAAAACCGTGATAGCCTTTCTGAGTCTATGAGATTTCAATTCCTATTTCCTTCCTGAATAATTTCTAAAGGAATGTTTTCATGCTCCTAAACTCCGGAATTTTCCATCTCATTATGTTGTGGTTGTAAGTCAGGTAAGATTAGAGTATCCAAATGAGGTAATCCTTATGTACTATCGCATCAAATCGTTCATCATTAAAATTTTGATTCCCATGTGAACTATTAACTTTAACCAAATCATTCAATTGTTGCTTAATAGTTTCAAGATCATGTTTCTCTTCTTCCATTGATTGAGAAACAAATGGGAATGAGAAGTCCATCTCGAGTACAATATCATACTTAATAACATCAAACCCTTCAAAATCAGAAATTTAACACTCTTCATGTCTATTCGATTGATGGTCTAATGGCGATACATGATTATATACTATCACGGGATACTCATTATTAGATTTCGTATACAAATTATCTTCATCATCTAAATATCATTAATATTAGTACCCAAAGTTAACTTAAAATTATATTCGATAGTTGGATGTTCTTCCTCTTTGAACCCTTTGTAATCCATATCATTGTTATTATCGTACCACTTTTCTTGACCGTATCTTGCATATTGCCAATGGTAAATACGACCATTCTTAATTGCCATGTCGGATTCATATTGGACATATTCTTCAATTGTCATTTCATCAATGTTTTTCTCGATCACCATGACTTCCTGAAACAAAACAACCACGAAGACTAAAAGTAGACCAAATATACAAACAATAGAAACTAAAATTGATACATTAAAAAGATTCTACTGTTGTATCAGACAATTGATACGTCATATTCAGTCACCTGAATACGCCGTATACATAATAAAACTAAAAAAAATCTGATGTTTAAATTGAAAGTTAAAATACGTTATATTGATAGTTATCAATACGTCGTACTTTTAATTTAAAAATTCAGATCTGATTTCTAAAAAAAATAGAATGTGCCGTATACGCCGTATTAATAGTTTTAAAATCTGATTTAAAACAGAATACGCCATATTTAGAGAACTAAACACGCCGTATCCGAATAATTAAATTCGATACGCTTTATATAATATAAAAATGCATTACGCCGTATTCACAAAACTGAGTACACTGTATCGTTTAATTCAGCACAATACATCAGAACAACATGCAGAAAAATAAACACAAACACAAACAAAAAAAATCAATCAAAACAAAACAAACAAAAATGCAAGAAAAAAATGCAGAAAACCACAAACAATGCAAATATAAAACAAAGTTAGTCAAGTTAAAAAGAGTTAAAAACCTAAATTAAAATACTAATAAATACAAGTATTAAACAATTTACTCCCAGGCAACGGCGCAAAAAACTTGATATGTTCTTTTGTCATGTAGGTAATTTATGTATTCAACTTTTAAATTATATTTTGCTGACTTTACCTATAACAAACACTTACGGATAGTTATCCGGTCAAAGGTGAGCTAGTTGGTAAGTAGAGTGTCGATCACTAAGAGTGGAACGTTAACACTTAATCTATCAGTATTTTAATTATATTAGTTAGTCTATCTAAACCTAATTCTAAAGCAACAAAAGGGTTTTTCAGCCTGAGAGACTGGCACAAGGTTTAGATTTAATAAAACTGTAATAGCAATGAGGCAGATAGCACACACAAGCAGAAATACATATAAAAAGAAGAGGCCAAGCCAATAGTAAGGAAAATGTATTAACGAAGTTTAGTCATACAAGATGTTTGATTAGTATAAGACCTGTAACGATGATACTCACGATCTGGCATTTATCAGATTTAAACCTAGTTCGTCGCTAGATTCTAAATTTACGTATTAAGTTTTTCAACAGATATAATCTTGTCATTATTTCTCAAAATCCACATAAAGCACACCTTAATAATCATCACTTTATTATTTATCCCCCTAGAGCTTACATTAACACGTTAACAATATTAATAAAGTAAAACGTAATCAATACTCAGGACTAACTAAACTATCGAATTAGAACAAACCAAAACATCAAATAATCATTAAACTTGGCTAATACCTATAGGTATTAGCCCATAATATCAGTCATAATACAAGATAACATGTTCTGAAAGATTCAAATATAAAATAAAAAGAGAAAAATATGCTAACCGAACAACTATAGTTTAGTAAAACAAATTAAGTGAATTCTACTATGGAATTATGGCACTAGCAGGACCTTCTTGGTCTTCTTTTTGTTTCTGTCTTCGTACTTGGTGGTTTCTCCTCTTTGAAAACTGGACTTAAGGTTTTCTATTTATACTTTTTGAAAAACTGTTGATACGACATATCGGATTGGTCCGATATGCGTATCAATGTAACTTCACGTGGGGTCCAAGATTGTTATATTTCAGAATATTCATAAACCGCCTTACTGATACGGCGTATCATAGAATAAATACGATGTATCAGGTCTTCATTATCTTGGAAATCTGGTGATGTTATTGAGATGAATATGGCGTATCTTGATAAGGTCATACGACGTATCCGGAGAAAAACAAGCTCTTTCTTCTGTTTGACCAAAGTTTCATATACGGCGTATTCAATAATTGGATACGACATATTCTTCAAAGTCAAGAATGGTCTTCATATTCGTCCAAATCTTGGTATACGACATATCTGTCTAGAATGAATCGGCGTATTTTTGTCTATTTTGTGGACTTTATCGAACTTGATCAATTTGCTTCAAACCACGTCTATTATTGGTAACTTTCACCAATTGCTTGTTAATATCTGAGATGAAAACATTTAAGCGATTAAGTATCAAATATTATATAAAACAATATAAAACAAGCAATATACATAGGATAAATTATGCTATTAATATGACCTTATTTGATGTCATCAAATATTCCCCCACTTGAACTTTACTTGTTGTCAAGTAAACTTTAGATAAAACTTATGAAAATGTATCTTAAACATTCGTTTAGGATATTTTTGGTTAAGCATTTATTCATTTAATCTCAAGTGAACAACCAAACACCTCACGAAATAAGAAAATGAAATCACTCAAATCACTCAACTAATCTGTGTGGTAACATTTAAGTAGTTCGCTCAATTACTCAGTCATGACGAGTATTCTATCATAAGCTTGGCAATGATACACATCTCCACACTAATGCTTAGGAGTAACAAGTCTAAAGTTCAGTTAAATATGATAAGGCTTAAGTGTTGTACTAGGGTTATATTCAAATATCTTATAAAAAACATATTAGATCGCTGGCGCGTATTCTTGATTTATTCAAACAATGGATGGTCACTAGAATAGTACATCTTGGATGGCTGGCGCATTATTTACACAACGGATGGTCTGCAAAATATATACCCTAGATCGCTGGCGCATCATTTGATCACTCAAAAACTGGATGGTCGCTAAAATATTAATGCATTAGATAATTTGACAAAGCCATTACCATATTTTGATGCTCAAAAGCTAACGACGGATAAAGTAACTTGGTAACGGTAGGGATAAGGGAAAACATACTAATTTATCATTTTTAGTATATATAAATATAAGTATTAATAGTAGGAAAACAGCTCAGGAAGGGCAAATTGGTAAATTCACACTTAAGAAAGCGTGAAAGTCCCAAATTGAGTCACGGAAAGTCAAACCACCAAGAACACGAATATTACTGGAAGTAAGGATACTCCCGGTCGTTCTCCCAACGGGCGTGCAATGGAAAGTCGATTCGTCGTTTAAGGTCGGCCGGTTTAAATATTTAGAAGGTTTTTATAATTTTTGAATTAAAATAACAATACAATAATGAAGTAGCAAGTAAATAAACAAATAAAAGCGGAAATAAAGCTAGGAAGACAAATAAACAAATAGCAATTACCCTAAGTGCGATATAAACTAAAAACGGGAAAACCGGGAATCGTAACGCACCCTAAAAACCTAAAATAAGCAAATCAATTCCTAAAAGCGCACTAATATTTTTCCTAGCTCCTAAATGATAAAATAAAATTTTAGAAAAAAAAAATATATTTTTAAGAAAATTAATTATAAAAAATACTAAATGAAGGAGTAAAAATCTGAGGATTTTTTTATAAAATCTATAACACTTAAAATAACCTAAGAAAAATAAGAACCACAAATAAGCTAACCCTAATAAGCCAAAATAAGCTAAACAGTTGTAATAAGCTTATAAGCGGGAAACCCCTATAAATATTAAAGTGTGGAAAATATAAACGCAAATCCTTCGGGCACTACTGGTTTAGGAGGTGTGTGTTGAGGCATGGGGTTTGTGAAGGGGAGGTCACAGGGTCGAATCATGTGGCTTCCTTTTTGCTAAAACTTTTTTTTTTTTTTTTTTTTTTTTTTTTTTTTTTCTAAAGAATGTTTAATGACAGAATATAAGCAATTTTTGTGAAGATATAATATTTAGAAAACTAGGATAAGCTGAGAAAAAGTGAAAATAAGCTAACAGTATGCTAATATAAGCAAAACCAAACAACCCCTAATCTATTGTATCAAAAAGCTAACTATAAGCTACCAAAGGGTCCTAATAAGCTGCAATTACTTAAGGTAGCTCTAAATAACCAGCTTTAACAAGAATAAGCTCAAGGTAAGCAGAAATAAGCCAAAGAATACAAAAAGCACTTGCACAGACTTAAATACCAAACAATCCAATGGCCTAAGTTCAAACTACTGCAAATAAGCTAGAGTATAAGCTAGAACCTATGCTTTTGAAAATAAATCCACAAGTTGGCAATCTACCTAACTTCCAAATTTAAGATCCTATTGGGCTTATAAGAGTTTATGCTGAGCTTTTGAAAAGTGTGGGTCCACCATTGCACTTTTCAACCTTTTTATAATTTTGTGTGAACAGACAACTTGAAGCAAATTTATAAGCTAGCTAATGACCAACTTAAACCTTAAAAAACGAAAACAGATCTAGACTATCAATAAGAGATTACTAAAAATCACTTTACATGAAATTTGAAGATCAAATAAGCCAAGAATTAATGCTGAAGAACAGTTGGTTTGAACAAACTATTTAGAAAATTTGGACTAACCCACTGATTTGGACTTCAAAATTAAGCTACTAGAAAATTAAACTAGACTATATAAGCTGTTAATGGACTAAGAACTACTACCATATAACTATTAAAAACTACTTTTAACCTTTTTGACCTTTAATAAAAGCTAGAAAATTAGTTGGAAATAAGACAGACTGAAACTGATTTTTGAGTATTGACTTTTATGAAAACTTGTAAATTGCAAATTTGACTCTAAACTTCTAAACTAAAGACCAAAACAGGTTCATAAAGCTAGATAAACTCTAAAATGACATGCACTTTTGACTCAACGACATCTTACTATAATAAGCTAGTTACACTGACCCTAAACCTTTTGATCTAACAGATAACTTTTAAACAAAACTCAATTAACTTAAAACTAAACAAAACTAATTCAAGTGACTCTTATACTACTTATTACACTAATTTGAAACTGAATTTTAAAGGAACAACTTACCAAAAACTGTTAGGAATTAGAAAATTCAGTCGTTAAAGAGTCGGTCACCTCAAGTATAAGCATTCAATAGAAAGCTCGTAGTCGTAGTTATGATATATTAGTTAGTAGTTTGTTAAGTAACACCGTGGAGGACGGACGGATCTTTACCCACTGTATGCCTGATCCACAGCCCGTAGGTGGCGTTTATTTGTAAGACACTATAATTACCCTCTACCTCCCAAGGTAGAGGGTTGGAGCTTCAATACTATTTTTCTTTGTTTCACATAGTTACCAACTCTCTTCCTTTCTCTCACTAGAACTTTCTCTCTCTAAAATCTAGTCAACGCCCCATATGTTTATGGTCTAATGTGTTTGTGAAATCTTATATCTAACAATTGGTATCAAGAGCCATGGTTTGATCACTCATCTTTCATGCTTCTTGTGTTGGTGGATTTCATAAGGTTTTTGGGGTATTAAAGGTTTAGGAGAGTTTGATTCATTTGGACAAATTCTAGTGTTAAAGTTTGAATTTTGCTTGTACTTTTGTGTTTAGGATCATCATATGTGTTTATGTTTTGAATTGGAAGGCTTAAATCTTTGTGGTTTGGTTGTTTTTGATTGATAAAGTGGTTATTTTGGAAGTTTGTACGAAGCGAGTTGTGTCTCGGATAGCTTTTTCTTCAAAGCGAGTTGCTTTGTTATTGGATGCGAGTTGGTACATGCGACTTAGCTGTTTAGCGAGTTGATATTTATGCGACTTGGGTTCTAAGCGAGTTGTTTCTTTAAGCGACTTGAGATCTAAAGCGACTTAGCTATTAAGCGAGTTGTAACGCTAGCGAGTTAATTTAAGCGACTTTGTGTTCAAGCGAGTTGATTGTGTTGCGAGTTGATACTAAAGCGAGTTGGCTATTTAGAGACTTGATTCATTAAGCGTGTTGACAGTGTTGCGAGTTGATACTAAAGCGACTTGGCTATTTAGCGAGTTGATCCCTTAAGCGAGTTGTCTCCTTGAGCGAGTTGGGTGTTTAGCGAGTTGATAACGAAGCGAGTTGTGTGTTTTACTACTTATCTAATTTTAGACTTGTCACTTCTTCGTGATACATTCTTACGGTTGTTCTATTGGTTTAGTAAAATCCCGTGAAAGAATCAATTTCCCGGTTTAATCAAAGAATTGTAAAATCCCGTAGAACTTGTAATCATGGCTAACATCATTCCTACTATTGTTTCTTCCATAGCTGAGGACGTTCAAGCAGCAGGGTCAGATACTCGTCCACCTATGCTTGACAGAACTGACTACGACTCTTGGGCTCAAAGAATCAGATTGTACTGTCTTGGAAAGGAAAATGGAGTCAACATTCTCAAATCGATTGATGAAGGACCGTATCGGGTTGAGACTACTAGAGACTTAATTGATACAGCTGAAGATGGAACAATGATCTATGGAATAGACAGACCAAAGACGTATGATGAGCTCGATGATAAGGAGAAAAAGAGATTCGATGCTGATATCAGGGCTTCTAACATCGTACTTCAAGGTCTTCCAAAAGATATCTACAAGCTGATCAATCACAACACTGAAGCAAAGGCAGTGTGGGATAATGTCAAGATACTTCTCTCAGGTTCTGAATTAACTATGGAAGACAGAGAATCACAACTCTATGATGAATTTGAGCACTTCAAGATGAAACCAGATGAGAGTGTCTATGAGTATTATGTGAGATTCCACAAGCTTGTTAATGACATGAGGAACATCAGAATGACCATGCCAAACATTCAGCTGAACTCAAAGTTTGTGAACAACATGAATCCCGAATGGCACAAGTTTGTCACTTCTGTAAAGCTAACCAAAGGATTGAAGAACACAAACTATGAGCAACTCTATGCCTTCCTCCTTCAGAATGAGAGACATGCTATGTTTGAAAAAAGGATTCTTAATCAGTTCAAAACCAACCAGGGAGAGACAAGCTCATCGAATGATTCAACTGCTTTCTACTCAAACATCGGAATCACAACCAAAGCCTCACAAGTCATACCTATGGGTAATGGTAATCACAAACTCATTCCTGATCCTATGTTCAAACAAGCTGATGCTGATGCACACGTGGGAAACTTCATTAATCAACTGGCTCTTCTGATTAGTCAAAACATGAAATCTCTTCCACACACCAACAACAATCTCAGAACTGCATCCAATCCACACAATCAAGCCACGGTCAGGGATGGGAAGGTTATGGTGCAGCCAGTTCAAGAAAGGCAGTACGAACAAGCAAGAGGTGGAGCTGGTAGAGGTTATGCTGCAATTCAGAATAGGGGAAGG
Organism: Chrysanthemum seticuspe; assembly: GCA_019973895.1. Classification (NCBI taxonomy): domain Eukaryota; kingdom Viridiplantae; phylum Streptophyta; class Magnoliopsida; order Asterales; family Asteraceae; genus Chrysanthemum; species Chrysanthemum seticuspe. The sequence goes on from BPTQ01000008.1 coordinate 139,043,373, forward strand.
AATGGAAACCAGGGTCAATTAAAGCCAATCAAATGCTACAACTGTGGTGGTGAAGGACACATTGCTAGGAACTGCACATCTCCAAAACGTCCACAGAATGCTGAATACTTCAGGGATAAGATGTTGCTTGTGCAAGCTCAGGATAATGGTGCAGCTTTGGATGAAGAAGAGTTGTTGTTTCTCGCAGAGGGCAATGCCAAGACCTATGATGCAGATGTGGATGAGCAGCCAATTCAGGAGATAGGTCACAATCATCAGAATGCCTTTCAAGTCGCTGATTGTGATGCATACGACTCTGATGTGGATGATGGACCTACTGCACACACAATTTTTATGGCTAGCATTTCTCCAATGGTTTCTCATAAGGTCTCATCTTCACCAAATGCTGGCCCATCCAAAGACAAACTCATCTCAGAGGTACTAAAACTATACGATGATGCTGATGTGCAAAAGATGCATGACAAAGTTGTAAGGACCTAAGATATATCAACCTTATCAAATACCCATGTTATGAACACAAGAATACCACGTTAAACCCAAACTGTTATGCGTAAATAAAGAGAAAGATTAAGATAAGATATGGTGACTTGATGTATATTCGTGTATGTTAGAGAGATAGAGAGAAGAAAGATGAAACATTAGGATGTTATATTGCTTCAAAGGAAAACACACACACACACACTCAAGCACACCCCTCAAATGACATACTTGAGGGGTATTTATAGTAAGAGAGGATGATGCCCTAAGGCTTGGCCATAGGCCTTGAGATGGACTTGGATTGGCCTTGGGTTTCACGAACTAGACAAGGCTAGCTTAACATAACTTATGCCCAATTAGCTTAGCCCAATCCACGAGCCCGTTGACTATTCTATCATGATATCTAACACACGTTACAAAGTTCCTAAATGTGAATGACCATCACTTCTAATAAAAATAATCAAGGCTAACAATCTCCCCCTAAGGGGTGGTCATTCAAAAGATGCTCCACTTGAATAGGTCTTTAATCTTTTTGAGCTTGAACTTTGTGAGTAGATATAGAATAGTCTTAATTCTTTGTTCCTTCATGCTTTGTGATCAGTTAATGTAGTTGTCTGCCGTTGTCAACTTCGTTGGTTAGGTGTCTCCACGCCTTTCTCTACCATGCTCACACTTCTATTTGACTTTGAGTTTCCAATGATGAAGTTCTCGAGTCTGTAAACTTTGTAGATTCTTGGACATTGACGAAGAATCATCTTTAACTTTGAGTAGCCTTTGATTTTGATGAGAACGTTCATATGTTGTTGGTATGAGCATGTGGCGAGTCTGCACGATCCATCCGCTCCGGAGCTTCCATAAGAAGAAAACATAAAACAGGTTAGTAATAAGCGGATTCCGGCACTTACAAGTTTGAACTTCGAGAGTGTTAACAGCATAGTGTGAAAACACAACTCTAATTCTTACAAAGGCCGTTCCTGAACTGGAGTCCCACAAGTGAGATAACGCGATATACCGAAGTACATCTACAGTTCAGATGAGTCGCTGAGGTACACCGAAGCATCACCCCACGACTGTAGACCGTTTGAGACACACTAAGCGTAATCCACGGATAATTACCGAAGTGACCTGCTGTCAGGGCTGCTTGATGTTGACCCTGGAAGGAGTTTCCATTCAATCATTGAAGATCACAGATGTGAAACTTCTCATAAATGTTCTGGCAAATTGCTAAGATCTGCGTAGGACTCTAGAATATATCACTTGTGTCCTTATTGATGAACAACAAGCGATGTCATGTCAAGTGTTCCTATGAGATCTTTTGATGAATCTCGTGGCTCTAGACTCAATAAGTGCATTTTGGTTTTTCTGAGCGGAGACTTAGGGAGAAGGTCTCCTTCTTCAATACCAACGATCTCTAAGAGAAAGTCGATAGATTATGTAGGGTTCCCAGTGAGAATGAAACAAATCCTTTTTAGAGGAATTGAGTGGCAAGAAGGTTTAGTGCAGTGCGCCACTGGGTCCATGACGTCTTTGTCTTCAATACCAGTGTCATCTAGTGACAACTAGTAGCATATGTATTGAACCCGGTTTCTGCCCTAAGGTTGTATATGGAGGGCTATTTCTTTTCACCCTTTCTCATTACATTTCTTTTTAATTCTTCAACCCCTTCTTTCTCCTTTCTCACTTTACTCCTTTTTTCAATCATACCTGAGGACTTCTAATACTAACTATGGGTATTGTCCTTGGGTAGATCCCTCCGGCTCTGGCGGATCATAGGACGAGTTTCCTATCCTTAGTCACCTTATAACTCCATGACTGTCCTATTGTTGCCATAAAACCGTTTTTCTTGAAAATCTCTCAAAGTGTTTATGATTATCAAAACATTTTGTTAACACCTTAAGAGTTTTGTTTTTCAGAAACACTCCCCCTTCACATGTGCTTATATTGTTTTAACTGAAATCTGCACAGAGAGGGTAGAGTTCGCACTTTTTGAATTGATCTACTTTAAATGAACAAGACCGATTCGAGACACGTTTACATCACTAGAGAACTAGCTTGAAATTATTACCCGTCTTGGTCAAGTCCATAGAAAGTTTCTCGATATGGTACATGATTTCTCGTCAATTCATTTGTTCCGACTGAGTCGAGCTCTTTTGAGATTCAAACAACGAACATTAAACTTTTTAGATCACATTTTAATCACGTTTCTCCCCCTCAAAAAAAGCATATCAATGATGTTTTTGAAACAAAATGATTAAAAGATATGTTTTTCGAAAAGTATTTGGAGAGAAACTGATGTAGCATGAATTTTGGAACAATTTAGGTTTTATACTCCCCTTTAAAGAAAGCATATTTTTCTTACAGAAAATTTAGAATCAATTAAGGGTTTAGAGGGAGTTATCTTGGTACCAAATGTGAGAGATTTTGAAAAATCTTTTTGAAAAATTTCGAACCAATGGTACGCAAGATGAAGATTTTATAAAATCTTTTGAAGATATTTAGAGAAAAAATTATCTTCATTTGTTTTAGGATAAGTGCTCGATATTTATGAAAATCGATTTTGCGTAGCACTTTCCTTTCTTTAAAGATCGGGTTACAGTCTGAAGTAACTGCAAGCCATTATGTTATTAGGAAAAGCGCTTGAAAAATATTTAAAACCTTTTATATTGATAAGCACTTTCCTTTCTTTGAAGCGCGGGTCCTGAACTGATGTGTTCAGAAGCCATTTATTTGAAGTCCGGGTTTCGTACTGAAGTATACGAAAGCCATTATGTTATTAAGAAATTTTGAGAAACGACATGTTTTAGAAAACATATTAAAGAACTCTCGCTCAAGCATCTGTACATGCTCGTATCATTGTTGAATGACATTTCTAGAAACGTACAGAATATCGATTATACAAGAGACATGTCGTAGAAGAATATTTTTGGATTTTTTGATTTTATATTGTTTTTGAATTTTTGAAAGATTTTATATTTTTGTATTTGGTTTTTGTTGGTTTTTCAAATTTTGTATTTTGTTTTTCCGGTTTTATATTTTTGTATTTGGTTTTTTAATAAATATATACAAAGATAGAATAGATGATATAGTTAAAGAGGATGATGATACGAGTACCGAGATAAGGATATCGAGCAGCACGTCGTAGAAGATAGAATTCGTCATCTCTTAAACATCCACCACCAAAGATATATCAATTGTAAGGACCTAAGATATATCAACCTTATCAAATACCCACGTTATGAACACAAGAATACCACGTTAAACCCAAACTGTTATGCGTAAATAAAGAGAAAGATTAAGATAAGATATGGTGACTTGATGTATATTCGTGTATGTTAGAGAGATAGAGAGAAGAAAGATGAAACATTAGGATGTTATATTGCTTCAAAGGAAAACACACACACACACACTCAAGCACACCCCTCAAATGACATACTTGAGGGGTATTTATAGTAAGAGAGGATGATGCCCTAAGGCTTGGCCATAGGCCTTGAGATGGACTTGGATTGGGCTTGGGTTTCACGAACTAGACAAGGCTAGCTTAACATAACTTATGCCCAATTAGCTTAGCCCAATCCACGAGCCCGTTGACTATTCTATCATGATATCTAACACACGTTACAAAGTTCCTAAATGTGAATGACCATCACTTCTAATAAAAATAATCAAGGCTAACAAAAGTACAAACAACTGAAACTATTGAATCAAATATTGAAAATATGGGGAATATCAATGTTGTCCCTTATGATCAATATGTGATGCAAAGTGAAAGTGAAGTTGTACCAAGTGATGCATCTTCTGCAGTCAACAATGACTATGATTTTGATGAATACACTGCATGTGCCCCTGATGATTCTGTTATCTCTGAGCTAAATGCTTATAAAGAACGTGTTGCAATTTATGAACAACGTGCTAAGTTTGAGTTGACCACCCGTGAGCAGGAGATGGATGACCAAATGCGTACAACTATTAGAAAAAGTAGGTTTAGAGAAGAAGTATTAAAACAAGAGTTAAATTCCTTACAAGAAAAGCTTTCTAAAACTGCTAAGCAAAAATAAGAACTTCAAGAAAATGTTAAAATGCTTAAGCAAGAATTCTGTGCTAAGGAATCAAAACTTTTGAATGATTTTTCTAATCTAAAAACCTTGAAAAACAAGCTTGAAAATAAGTTGTACGTACAAGGGAATACCATTCAAACTGCTCACATGGTCACTATGCATAGAGTTTTAAGCGATAAGCATAGTGTTCCCATCATAGATAAACCCAACCCTGAGTACGGAAAGATAGCTAAAGCAGCTAAAAATGTAATTTATGATGGTAATGAAATCCTTAAGCCTAGACAGAAACCTAGTTGCGTTGAGTGCACTGAGGAAGATAGAAAATTAGATGATGCATCTAGGGAGAAAATGAATAAGAAGCTAGATGATCCTGAATGTAAAAAGAATAACATAATGATCAAGCCCCATGACTACAAAAAGGAAAATTGGATTTCAGTAAACAAGTTTAAGCTTCAAACTTTGTTAACACCTGAACAAGTGTTTTGGAAAAAGGACTTAGATAAACAAAAAGCTGAACATATTGTTGAAACAAACCCTCCCTTTAGGAGAATGCCTGCAACGACTGTGTATCCTCCCAATACACCAATGCATTTAGTCCCTAGAACCATTGCCACTAAGAGCAAGACCTTAATCAGTCAATATGTGATCTTTCAATTATTTGTTGATTTTGAGAAAACTTGTAAGAAAAGAATCACACCCATTAGGATAATTGAAGGGGAAAGGGGTTTTGAACAAACAAAAGAATGTTATTTAACTGAAGTCATGCCTTTCTTTAAACAATTAAAAGATCACTTTGAGAGTTTTAAAAAGGGGATGGACACAGATATTAAAGGGATGGAAAAAGAATTTGATGCAATGATAATTGAAGTTAGTGACTATGAGCGGGCATTAAAATATAATGAAATTGAGAGGAAGAACTTGCATACCTTAAATGAGAATCTGATTTCTGAATGTATCTCTCAAGATGTGTTTTATACTGCTACTAATTGCTCTATTACTGCGTCTCAATTTCATGAATTATCTATTGCGTTGAAAGTCTCCCATGATCGTGTCATTGAACTTGAAATAAAAAACTCTATACTAAGTGATAAGATTGAACAGGATGATCACGATAATTTGGTAAAACATTTTTCTAAGCTAGAAGTTGAACATTTTGACTTGCAACTAAAATATCAACATCTTAAAGAAAATGTTAAAACCGCAAACATCAAGATATCCTCGGATGTTCCAGCATTTGATGCAGTTTTTGAACTAAACAAACGTAACGAACAGATTCAAGCTCACTATTACATGATCAGAAAGTTGAAAGCCCAAATCTCTCAATTAAAGGGTGAAAAGAACAATATGACTGGCTTCCAAATGCCTCCTCCTTTAGATTCTCGGAATTCTCAAAATTTTCATCTTGAAAACTTGGTTAATGCCTTACAAAAGGAAAATGAGAGTTTTCTAGAAGAAAATGAAAAGGTTAAACGTCATTTCAATGAGTTATTTGAGTCAATTAAAGTCACTCGTAACAAAAATAACAAAAAAATAACCTCGTTGCAAAAGGAAATTGAGAATCTGAAGAGTCAGGTAAAAGGGAAAATGCCAATGACCAATGGGGAGAATGGTGCTTCAAAGGTGCGTGTCTGTAATAAATATGCTTTGACTGTGAAATATGTTCCTCCTCATCTTAGGAATAACAAACTTGCTATTCAAACATATTTCTCATACCTTAAGAACAGCCTAGAATGTCTCCGTGAGATTGTAGAAGAGGATAAGTTAGAGAAACCAGATGATAATGCAATTGGCCACGCATGCTTATTTGCCAAACGATCTCAAGAACTTCTAGAATGCTTAATTACAATATGCCCTAAAACCTTAGGTGAGCAAGCCAATCCCTTGATACCTTGTTCAATGCCTAGTGCCAAGCATGCAAGTCATTCAATGCCAAATGTTATGAACGTGAACCTTAGTGTGCCTTCAAGTAGTTCAGATTCCAAATTTGTTAGTGCTAAGAATGTGAACTCAAGTGTGCCCTCTAGGAGTTCAAATCCCAGCACTTCTACTGGTAAGAGAGTGAACTTTAATGTTCCTTCAAATAGTTTAGATCCCAGCACATCTAAACAGGAAATGCATAAATTAGTAAAACCAACTAATGTTCCCATTCCCTCTACAGGAGTAATCAGTGACATTAAAGCGAGCAGGTCAAAGTCTTAAGAAAATACAAAGAATGATAGGACCTCGCAAGCTAAGAATGTGCATTGGAAGAGAGTAGAAGACCAACCTAGGAACTTTAAGTTTGTGTCGAATAAAACGAATCGTGTTGATTCTAGTATTAGCCATAGGCGTACTGTAATTAATTCGAATTCTGATACTATTTGCAAACCTTGTAATGATGTCTGTTTGAATTCTGTTGCTAATCATTAATGTGGTGTGAATGCTTTGTCTAATGCTGTCAAATGCCCAGTTAAAATTGTTAATGCTAATAATCGTGCAAAGAAGGCCAAAAGGCAAAGACGAAAGATTGTTAGAAAACAGTGGAAACCCACAGGAAGAACATTTATAAAGATAGGTTATTATTGGATACATTTTGGTCATAAGAATAATCAGTTTTGTCCTCAAACTGCTAAGACTATGCCCACTAGAAAATGGATGCCTACTGGTAGAACTATTCCCTTAAGAAGTGAACATACTTTGAATAAGTCAAATACAGACACCAGCACTGCATCTATTCCCAATGATTCCATTGCTTCTACTTCCGATATGGATGTTTCTATTTCTGATGTGGGTGTTCTAATTACTGTTACTAACCAAATGGAACCCATTCTTGCATGGGGATCCCAAATATCCAGTTATCCATTCTTGTTTGTGTTCAACTGCAGATCGTTCAAATCGTTCTGTGGTACCTGGACTCAGGCTGTTCCAAGCATATGACTGGAGACCGGTCGCGGCTCATGAACTTCGTGAGCAAATTCATCGGGACAGTTAAATTCAGGAATGATCATTTCGGTGCTATTAAGGGTTATGGAGATTATGTTGTTGGAAAAAGTGTTATCTCCAGAGTATATTATGTGGAAGGTCTTGGGCATAATCTGTTCTCTGTTGGTCAATTCTGCGATTCTGATCTAGAAGTAGCCTTCAGAAAACATACTTGTTTCGTTAGAGAACTTGATGGTAAGGAACTTTTAAGAGGTTCACGTGGCTCAAATCTATACACCATCTCTATCGAAGATATGATGAAGTCCTCTCCAATTTGCTTATTGTCAAAGGCTTCTAAAACAAAGTCATGGTTATGGCATCGTCGTCACAATCACTTGAACTTCGGCACCATCAATGATCTCTCCAGAAAGGACTTAGTTGTAGGTCTACCTAGACTTAAGTATGAAAAGGATCATCTTTGTTCAGCATGCCAGTTGGGAAAAAGCAAGAAGTATGCCCATAAATCCAAACCTACAAACTCAGTCACAGAAGTTCTTCATATAATTCACATGGACTTATGTGGACCCATGAGAGTGCAGAATATCTTTGGAAAGAAATATGTATTAGTTGTGGTTGATGATTTCTCTAGGTTCTCCTGGGTAAAGTTCTTAAAGACAAAGGATGAAACTCCAGATATCATCATCAAACTCATCAAACAGCTGCAGGTTCGTCTTAACAAAACGGTCAGAATCATCCGAACAGACAATGGAACTGAGTTTGTTAACAAACAACTTAGTGAGTTTTATGAAAGTATTGGAATCAGTCATCAAAGAAGTGTTCCTCGAACTCCTCAACAGAAAGTGTTATCTCCAGAGTATATTATGTGGAAGGTCTTGGGCATAATCTGTTCTCTGTTGGTCAATTCTGCGATTCTGATCTAGAAGTAGCCTTCAGAAAACATACTTGTTTCGTTAGAGAACTTGATGGTAAGGAACTTTTAAGAGGTTCACGTGGCTCAAATCTATACACCATCTCTATCGAAGATATGATGAAGTCCTCTCCAATTTGCTTATTGTCAAAGGCTTCTAAAACAAAGTCATGGTTATGGCATCGTCGTCTCAATCACTTGAACTTCGGCACCATCAATGATCTCTCCAGAAAGGACTTAGTTGTAGGTCTACCTAGACTTAAGTATGAAAAGGATCATCTTTGTTCAGCATGCCAGTTGGGAAAAAGCAAGAAGTATGCCCATAAATCCAAACCTACAAACTCAGTCACAGAAGTTCTTCATACAATTCACATGGACTTATGTGGACCCATGAGAGTGCAGAATATCTTTGGAAAGAAATATGTATTAGTTGTGGTTGATGATTTCTCTTGGTTCTCCTGGGTAAAGTTCTTAAAGACAAAGGATGAAACTCCAGATATCATCATCAAACTCATCAAACAGCTGCTGGTTCGTCTTAACAAAATGGTCAGAATCATCCGAACAGACAATGGAACTGAGTTTGTTAACAAACAACTTAGTGAGTTTTATGAAAGTATTGGAATCAGTCATCAAAGAAGTGTTCCTTGAACTCCTCAACAGAACGGTGTTGTTGAAAGACGAAATCGAACTCTTGTGGAAGCTGCAAGGACTATGCTGATTTACTCAAAAGTTCCAATGTTTCTCTGGGGTGAAGCTATCGCCACTGCATTCACACTGCTCATGGAAAAACTCCATATGAACTTGTCCACAAAAGAAAACCTGATCTTTCATTCCTTCGTGTGTTCGGTGCTTTATGTTATCCAACTAATGATGGTCAAGATTTAGGAAAACTAAGAGCTAAAGCGGACATTGGAGTTTTTGTAGGCTATGCACCTAACTCAAAAGGTTACCGAATCTACAACAAGAGAACCCGAAATATTCTGGAAACAATTCACGTCACGTTTGATGAGCTGACCGGTCAAATGGCTCCTGGACAATCCTGTTCAGGACCCGCACTTCAAAACAATCCCATTGGTTCATCCCTTGTACCAAATTCTTCTCCAGAAACTCCATATGTACCTCCATCTGAAGATGATTTAAAGAAATTGTTTGATCCTATGTTTGATGATCTCTATGAGCCAAGTGCTAATGAGTAAAATTTGAGCCAGATGACCCTTCCATTACCACGATTCTAAACTTCAACACGTCCATTGTCAACAACAGCTTGATTCCTTGTGTTTGATGAGGTACGAATGCGATTGTTGGATTTTTTATTGTAACGACCGAAGGCTCTTGCAATCATGACAAACCCTTGTTGCAGTGCATCGAAAGCTTCTGCATCCTCATTAGATTCACTGTAAAGTACTTGATCATTGTTGCTGTTGTATGGAACCAGTTGAGTTTCTTGTGAGGGATCATATGGTGTGATCTGAGCAGTTGGTTGTGGAGGATTTGTGAAGACAGTTTGTAAGGTCGGGAATTGAGGATAATAAGCTTGAGCCCACAAAGCTAGAGTTTGATTATCCGGAACTGAAGGCGAAGCAAGGACTCCACATATGATCCTTTCTTTGTCAACTTCCTTTTGGTGGGGCTTCAAATAGTCGTACAACAATCCATATGTAGCATGATGAAGATTCTTGGCTTGACAGATGAAAATAACATACTTTTCCCAATCAGGACCAAGACTACTAAGGAAATTTGTGTTGACTGCAATCCTTTGCATAATGATATTATGTTTTTCCAAGTCATTGATGATGTCTGAAAATCGATGAGGATATGACTCTAATGTCTCTCCTGGTTCAATCATGAAGTGCTCATATGCTAAGTAGATTTTTGATTCCATGTCTTCTTGATTGAGTTATGTGCCTTCCATTAGAAGATGAATGTGCTCCCACATTGCTTTAGCAGTCTTCAGAGCATCAACACTACGAAGTATCCTTGTGTTTGATGAGGTACGAATGCGATTGTTGGATTTTTACTCTATGAGCCAAAATACAAGGTAGATGAAATACAAGGTAGATGTGTCATTAGAGGACGTCGTGATGGGCACACTACCTTTTCTTCAACTGTTGACATAATTACCAACTCCATTCTTCAAATGTGACCGAGGTGGTATCCTCGATACTAAATCTATAAAGATCATAACATAGTGCTTATAACATCGCACTTTACAATAACATAACAACTGTTTTTTTTTTTTTTTTTCGAATCACTTTTTTTTTCAACATAACAATAATAACTAAACATAATATCCCCCACTTGAGATGAACAATGGGAATTCGGGGGGTCTTCAATGATCTTCAGGAATATGTTGCCGATGAAAGCGTGATTTCCGAACCTTTTGTTGGAATCACTCCTAAACTATATTTCAAGTGCTTGTAGATAACATGTAATAGGTTGCTTAAAATTGGATTTTATGTTTGTTTTAAAAGAAAGGCTTATGTAGAAAGCCCATAAGCCTTGACCCAAGCCCAATAAGGAAAGGAAGGGAACTTGTATGTTTCCCTAGTTCCTTTCCCTATATAAGGACATGTAAACCTTCCTTAGAAGGTTTGTTGTTCACTTCATTCATAATACCTACGCATAACTATTCTCATTTCATATGTGTGTTGTGTTTGTGTGTTCATCCGATCACTTCTTACTCTATTTCTTTACATATTGATGCTTGTGTTACAATATGGTGACCTAACAGTGGTATCATTCGCCATCTAGTTGGGTGAAACATACTTGTTTTTGAAGTTTTTATTCATACGCGTGGGTTTTCATAAGCACAATCTTTATACGCATAAAGCTTCAAATTTTACACTTAAAAACTCAAGATTCTTGTGGGTTAAGGTTTATTGGGTGTTAAAGTTTAAGGTTTTTCCATAAAGTTTCAAACTTTACGTGTGTAGAATCATTTTAGTGCTTGATTTTGTTCGTATAGTAGTTTCTACGCTTAAGGGTAAAAATTATTTTGGATCATCAAGTTTTCTACTTTCTTGTTATTTTGGTGATTTTGAAGCTACTTCATTCAAAAGACCAGGTTTCTAAACATTTTTGCGCTTAAAAATCAGTTTTGGTCAAGTTTGGTACTTTTCTACGCATAAGGAAACCCTAATCTTACTCGTAAGCATAAAGTCTACGCCTAAGCAGTTTTTTACGCATAAGGATTTCATCATTTGATCTACATTGCTGTTGGTTTACTCAGTGTTTTTCTTGCTTTGATAAGCCTGAAAACACTTCGAGTTTTGATATCTTTTACACTGGTATAAGTGTAAAGGAGTTTTGGGCAAAACCCTAGTTTTACGCATAAGCAAATTCTTACGCGTAGAATTCTATTTGCCTAAGCATTTTCTTACGCCTAAGCCTAGTCTTACGCATAAGCTAATCTTACGCACAAGGATTCTACTACTAAGCCTTTGGTTTATGCCTAAGCTAAGTTTTCCTCAAGTCTACGCGTAAGCTATTCCTACGCCTAAGCTCTCTCTTACGCGTAAGTTGGTTTTTAGGCATAAGGTATTTTTCTACGCTTAATCTGGTTTCTACGCATAAGGTTACTTCATCAACAAAGTTTCATTCGACTACAAAGATCCATCATCAACACAAGTTTCACGATGTCTCAACCACCAAACTCTAGCTACTTTCCTCATATGTATCCTCAACAACAACAACAACAACAACAACAACTCTATCAACAATATCCTCCACCATCACCACAACAAATGAAACAATTTCAGCAACAATTTCCTCAAGGAGCAATTCCACCACAAATGATTCAACCACCCTCTAGTCTACAAGAACAACCTTACACAAACTTTCAAAATCAGCATCCATCCAAGCATGCTATGAAGGAACCGTCTTGGTTTGAAAAGATTTGTGAAGCTTTAAGTAGCCAACAATCCATTCATGAAGCTGGATCACTTGATAGACCTCCAATGCTCACTCCCGGAAACTACGATCAATGGGTGATAAGGTTCTTTAGGTTTTGTGATCTAAAGAAGCCACATGAAAAGTTCTTGAAGAAGGTCATCCTTGAAGGTCCATTTCAGATGCCTACTATCACTGTACCCAGAGGTCCGAATGCTAATCCACCAAGAGATGATATCACCAACATTGTCGGTCTTAATGAACTCACTACTGACCAACTTCTACACTTAGAAGCCGATGAACTTGCAATGCAATATATCCTTTTAGGATTACCCAATCCGATACTTCGTAGTGTTGATGCTCTGAAGACTGCTAAAGCAATGTGGGAGCACATTCATCTTCTAATGGAAGGCACATAACTCAATCAAGAAGACATGGAATCAAAAATCTACTTAGCATATGAGCACTTCATGATTGAACCAGGAGAGACATTAGAGTCATATCCTCATCGATTTTCAGAAATCATCAATGACTTGGAAAAACATAATATCATTATGCCAAGGATTGCAGTCAACAGAAATTTCCTTAGTAGTCTTGGTCCTGATTGGGAAAAGTATGTTATTTTCATCCGTCAAGCCAAGAATCTTCATCATGCTACATATGGATTGTTGTACGACTATTTGAAGCCCCACCAAAAGGAAGTTGACAAAGAAAGGATCATATGTGGAGTCCTTGCTTCGCCTTCAGTTCCGGATAATCAAACTCTAGCTTTGTGGGCTCAAGCTTATTATCCTCAATTCTCGACCTTACAAATTGTCTTCACAAATCCTCCACAACCAACTGCTCAGATCACACCATATGATCCCTCACAAGAAACTCAACTGGTTCCATACAACAGCAACAATGATCAAGTACTTTACAGTGAATCTAATGAGGATGCAGAAACTTTCGATGCACTGCAACAAGGGTTTGTCATGATTGCAAGAGCCTTCGGTCGTTACTCTAAAAAATCCAACAATCGCATTCGTACCTCATCAAACACAAGGAATCAAGCTGTTGTTGACAATGGACGTGTTGAAGTTCAGAATCGTGAAGATGATTTTGGCCGGAAAATTTGAGTAAAATTTATTTTTTAGGGGAGACTAAACGTTCAATTTTTACGCGAGATTCAAATTTTGGTTTAACTGTGAAAATTTTGGTCAAAAATTCAAATTTTGGGGCCTAAATTCAAATTTTTCGGGTAAAATTTGGCGTCAAAATTGTCATAACTCAAATTTTTCTTTCAACCTTAGAATTGAATTTTATAGTGAATTTCAAATTTTGAGAGTCAAAATTTTTTCAAAATTATTTTTTGCGGAAACTGCAATTCACTATATCGACCTTCTGTGTGCTATATCGACTTCGCACCTTTTCTTTTCTTTGACTCTTATGCAGGGGAGTGAAATGGTTTCTGATCATAAAGATCCATTTGTGGCATTGAAAGAAGGATTCATGGCTATTCAACTGGCATTGAAGCGTCAAACATCATCAAATTCCCGATATCCCGCAGTCGTGCAAGGTGAAAGAGTTGATGTACATGAAAGGAATGCTCAAATGGACGTTGAGAATGTTGTGATTCCTGCATCTCTCGGTAATGCGAACAATGAGGTTGTAGCATTGGAAAAGCAGGATGACAGCAGCAGATCTGGAGAAGATATCATACTTAACTACGACACCGAGCCCAACTGTGACGAAGAACAAATGGTTGAGGAAGATATCTTACCCACCTATGACACTGACTCAGAACAGATGGTCGAGGTACAATCTACTGTTGATCATATTCTGACTGCAAATGCGACACAACATACTGAGCAACCTGAATTTAGTAATGAAGGAGAGGTTGACCAGTGTGTTGCACAATGTCCAGACAACTATCTCATGTCTGAGCCCTTACTTGTTAACAATTCAACTGAAACGACAAATCAAACTCTTGAATCTGAAATCATTCTTCTCAAAAAGACCATTGCTCAGTTTCATAAAGATTTTTCAAAACTAGAGGCACATTGCATCTCTCTTGAACTTAAATTACAAAACAAATCTTTTTCTTCAGAACACAATGGTCAGTATTCAAATGAACAAAGTAATCGTGTGGATAAATTAGTAAAAGAAAATGAGCATTTAAAGGCTCAAATTCAAGCAAAGGGGCTTGTACATGTTGCTTTACAAAACAAACTGAGAAGATTAACTGACAAAAGTGTGGATACTAATTTTGCAAAACCAACAACCTTGGGGAAATCGTCTTTAAAACCAATCAGTTGTTAGACATCCAATTGCTTTTAAATCTGAACGTTCAAAATCCTCAAAACCACGGTTTCCCTCCCAAGTTGTTGAGAATAATCATTTGTCAAAACCAGTCACTCCACATTCCGGGCCCAACAATAATGCTTATGTTTCTGTTAAACCTGTTTCTGTTATACCTGTTTCTGTTAAACCTGTTTCTGTTATACCTGTTTCTGTTAAACCTCAACTTGTGGCTGCTCCTGGCAAATCTAGGATTAGTTCGAACACTGTGTCTAAATTGAGCATTAAAAGTAAAGATTCATATGATTCAAATGACACGTACAAGAACTGTGATCTAGAAAAGGCTAGGAAAAGGGCACTTCTTCAAAAGGATGGAATCTTAGGTTCACGACCAACTGTATCACCTTCGAGTGTATTACTGAACACTACCTGTAGTAGCAAACCAAAACCTAAGTTAACTGAACAAACAGTTAGAAATAAACCCGTTGATCTAAATGTAAACTGTCAGAAACCTAATAGGTGGATCCATATAGGACGCAGACTCTTCCCAAAAGAAGTTTCAACATCCCCTAGATCTAACCTTAGATGGATACCAACGGGTAGAATTTTCAAAACTGTTAGTCTTAGGTGGATTCCTACAGGCAAGATACTAAGTAGTTGCACCAAAACATGTGGGATACCAACAACATCCATCCCTGAGGCAGGAAAGGAAATCATCAAATTAGCATGTTCCGGTGTCAAGAAGTTAATTAACACTACATCTTTAAGCTTCTAACATCTGGAACCCAGTTACACTTGGGGATCTCCTTCTATTTTTCTATGCAGGTACAACAGCAATGGCTCCTAGTGCAAAACAGCATAGGACCCGTTTCTCACCGTCAAAAATATCATGATCCATCAGCTGTTCCACCATTGTACTTAATTGTCATGAATTGGAAACATTGCTTACTCCTCTGGTTAAAGATTCTGCCAAAAGTCGTGCTTCAGATGTATCGAATGTTTCCGCTGCACAACCGATAATACTCTAATTTCAGATACACCTGAATCTGCAACAACAACCGAATCTTCTACAACAGAAGATCAAACTACTTCCAACAACAATGACACAGCTGATGATCAACATAATGAACAGAGATGTTTTATCACCAGTTGAATCTCTCGAAATATTTTTGGTACTTCACACTTGTTCGATCAATTGGACATACATGGTTTCGCTGTCTCTTTATACATGGTTTCGCTGTCTTCAATTCATCATCAACATACGTGGTGTATGATTCTGAATCATTGAAAACATCGAGGGGGAGAGAGTGTGTAGGTGGTCATTTCTTCTACATGCTTCTTTGCGAAAACCCAATGCCTTCTTGAATTTCTTCAATTAGGGGAAGAAATAAGACGATATGTGGCTCAAACGTCTCACTTTGGTGTTATCGTCTCAATTTCACGGGTGATCTTGTGTGAAGTTACCCAAATATGATGTTATGATGCCTCACACACGGTCTTGGTATCGACTTATTGCATATTCACAGGTGATTAGTATTCCGAAAGACCACAATATTTAGGGGAAAGTCGTTTCATTTCGTCTTTCGTGGTTTGTTTGGTGTGATGCGTCTACATACGCGAGAAGATCTTGTTGATTTCTGGCATGTTACCCTCGAACGGATCTTCCTCAATTAGTCAGATTTTCTTTGTGTTGTTTACTGCTCATCTACAAATTCCGCTGCATACTGAAACCTTCAAAAGTTAGAGGAAATGTAGACTTCATCAAAGTTTTAAATCTGCTAAAGACAGTTTTCAGTTTGGGGGGAAGCTGATTATGAAACTTCTTCACAATGGCTTCTGAGTATAACAGCTTAGAACCTGGTCACAACCGTTTAAACTTCCCTCAACCCCCATCATCAGCTGAACAAAGCCCCCAGCTAACTCGTCAACAAATGGAAAGGTTATTTGCTCCTCTGTTCAGTGACGATATTGATGAACGTGCTCCAGGTGTATCCGCTGTTTCCGCTGCACAACCTGATAATATTCCTATACCTGATACACCTGCTACAACAACTACTGTTAAAGATGCACCTACACCAGTTGACTCCAACACAACAGTTGAACACACCGCTTCCAACAATGATGAACCAGCTGATGATATTCTGAATGAAGTACCCCCACCTGCAGATTTTGATCCAAATGCGTTCTTTAACCCATTTGCTAATGAGACTGCTGCACCAGATGTCGTGGAATCATCAACAAACCATTTGAATCCTCAGAATCTGCACAATGTATACCAACATCAACCCTCTACACATCAATGGACAAAAGACCATCCTCTGGCTAATATTATTGGCAACCCGATTAAACCAGTCGTTACGAGACAACGTCTTCACACAGATGGTGAAGATTGCATTTATGCACTCACTGTCTGCCAATCTGAACCTAAAAACATTAAAGACGCAATGACAAAAGACAACTAGATTGAATCCATGCAAGAAGAACTCAACCAATTCAAACGTCTTGAAGTATGGGAACTGGTTGAAAGACCAACAGGGGTCTACATCATTGGTCTAAAATGGATTTGGAAAAACAAATTGGATGCTGAAGGGAACGTCATCCGAAACAAGTCACGTCTAGTTGCTAACGGTTATCGTCAGGAAGAGGGAATAGACTTTGAAGAATCTTTTGCTCCGGTTGCTCGTCTTGAGGCTGTTCGGATATTTCTCGCGTTCGCGGCTCATATGAATATGACGGTCTTTCAAATGGATGTCAAAACTGCGTTTCTCAATGGACAACTGAAAGAAACAGTTTATGTCAGCCAACCCGAAGGATTCTTTGATCCAGAGTGCCCGAACCATGTCTACAAACTGAACAAAGCTCTTTATGGTCTCAACCAAGCCCCTCGAGCATGGTACGATAAGCTATCATCTTTCCTCATTGCTAATAATTTCACCAAAGGTTCGGTGGACCCAACTCTTTTTATCCAATATCACGGGGCACATATCTTAATTGTTCAAATTTACGTGGATGACATCATTTTTGGGTCTACACATAAAAAGTTTTCAATCGCTTTTGCAAAACTAATGAACAAAATTTTTGAAATGTCCATGATGGGTGAACTTACATTCTTTCTAGGATTACAAGTTCATCAATCACCCCGTGGTATTTTCTTGAGTCAGTCCAAATATGCCCTTGAATTGTTAAACAAATTTGGAATGAAAACCTGTGATACTTATGCCACACCAATGACTCATACCAAGAAGCTAGACGCTGATTCACATGGGAAATTAGTTGACCCTACCAAATACCGAAGTATTATTGGGTCTCTCATGTATCTAACAGCTAGCAGACCTGATATTGTCTTTGCCGTTTATCTATGCTCCCGTTATCAGTCACGACCAACTGAAACCCACCTCTCTGAGGCTAAAAGAATCCTCCGATACATCAAGGGAACCATTAATTTGGGGATCTGGTATCCGAAGGATTCTGGTTTTGAACTAATCGTTTTTTCAGACGCTGATCACGCAGGATGCTTAGACTCAAGGAAAAGTACTTCAGGAGCTCTACAATTTCTCGGTGATAAACTGGTGTCTTGGCAATCAAAGAAGCAGGATTGTACATCGCTGTCATCAACCGAAGCAGAATATGTGGCCATGTCCGCGTGTTCTGCTCAAGTCATCTGGATGAGAACACAACTCAAAGACTATGGTTACTATTTGACAAAATCCCGATGTACTGCGACAATCGGAGTGCCATTGCGATCTCGTGCAACTCAGTTCAGCACTCGAAATCAAAGCACATCGATCTTCGCTATCATTTCATCAAAGACCACGTGGAACAGGGTACCGTTGAATTATACTTTGTGGGTACTGAATACCAATTGGCAGATCTTCTCACCAAAGCCTTGCCTCCCGCTAGGTTTAATGAGCTGATCCACCGGATTGGTATGCGGTGTTTGACTCAAGAGGAATTGGATGACCTCTTAAAACAGTCTTAAAAACCTTTCAAACATCAAAACTCTCATTTGTAAATAAATTTTTCAAAAACAAAATACAAAAATATAAAATCTGATAAAACAACAAAAATATTCTCCTAGTCTATTTTTCTTTCAACATGGCAAGTACATTTATTCCGTCAACAATTTAATCTTTCAAAATTCAGTATTTTTCCGATCAAGTGTTGAGGGGGAGAAAATAATCTCTTAACTGTTTCATAACTTCTGTGTACTTGCATGTTATCATATCTCGGTTGTTTCTTTTAACAATGGTGGTGAATTTTCTGGTTCAATGACACTCCTCGGACTAGAATTAATAACCTTTCATCATTTTTCTTAAGTCGAGGGGGAGTGTCGTCAAGTTTCTTTCCTAAAAAAAAACTTTGTTTGGTAACCAAAATGGAAGTTAAATGGCTTTGTTTGAAAAAGGAAAAGGTGTAATATTTATATGAAGAATATTCCTCAGACTGACTCATATCTTGGCTAGATGACGACAAAACTGAAGACTTTGAATGGTTCTCTACTCTTGTTAACAACACTCCCTAACCTGAAGAAGGTCAGAATTTGGTTGACGGTAATACATTGGAGCATGAAAAACTTTTGCAAGAAAAGTTCCAGGTGAAGAAGATGACGAAATCCGAGTTGAGGCGAATCAAGAATGAAGCTTTTCAACTTTGGAAAGATAGCTCCGAAAGTGCCATCGAGGTCGAATATCACCTTGAGAACATTGCTCGAGCTATGTCTAATAACATGGATTGGCTCAACCCAGGAGCAAACATCGACTTCACCAAACGGGACAACCCTCCATACTACACCGACTAGTCAAAACCTCTACCAACAATTGGCCAACCAGATGAACCAAGGATTCCATTCAGATATTTCTTCAACAAAGACCTGGAATTTCTTCTACATGGTGGCGATGGTTCAAGGAAATACGCTACATCGTTGACACTTCCATTCCTAGCAGCTATATACTCGAACTGCATAGCCATCGAGGAACGTGCCAATCACTTGTTCTCCAACAACGTGGAAGCATACGACCGAGATGCAATGTACGGGATTCATCACTGGCCGGAACGCCGACGAATCTACTACAGAAGCTATCAGGTTCAGAAGTCTCAACATGCGGTGCTCAGTACTAAGGATATCGTTGCCATCAAACATGTTGTTCTGTCATCTAAGTGGGACTACACATTCCTAAAGAATATCGTGGTCAAACGACAAGATGAAAGGGATTATGCATTCTCTGAAGCTGACTTTGAGAATTTGTCTATCAACGACATCGAAGACATGTACCTTGCCAAAGTACAAGGTCGCATGAGACAGTTTTCAACCGAAGTACAACGTGAATTCATCAAGTCATTGCTCATCTTCATCAGACGCATAGTCATCAAGGAACGTGTAGAAGATCTCCAGATGGCTGTTGAATCTTATCAGACCCGTGTCAACTTCACTCCACCTCAGCAAGATGTTCCCGTTCTCAACCAGCTCTCACAATACACACTCATCAGCAAACCTTTCGGCGTTGTTTACCGTAGTGAACTACAAAGAAACTGCTTAATGGCGTGTAGTGAACTTCACAAGTTTGGGGATCACACTTTGAAGATGGTTAGGGACGGATTGGCCTATAGGTTGAAGGACATACGTCAAAAGATTGGGTCTCCTAAGCGATGGAATTCTCAGGATCGCAGGGATGTGAGGAGAATCATCAAGATGATTGATGAAAGGATGTATAGAAGGGATCAGTTCAGAAGATTGGAAAGCTATGTTGGTGGTCGACCCAGGATTAACATCACCGGCTTTCAACGCCCGATTCACACTCCTGGCAACATTTCTGGACTTCCTGGTACCCCTTGAATTGGTTCTTTCATTATAAATTTGGATGTGTGATTATATATGTTAATGGCTTGTGCACACATAACAGTGTACAACCTGTTCTTGTCAAGAAAGGACCCTGTGGTACGTTTCAGTGCCACAATCCTTACAAAAGGAGCGAAAGCTTCTTACTTTTGAGTAAAACCTATCAAACCTTTCATTTTTCAAGGTTTTGCTCAAAAGAACAAGTACTTCCCCGTATGATTTTCAAAACCTCAACCGTTTATATCACTTGTTGAGGGGGAGTATTTGAATTAAAACTTTGTTCACAAATTGTTCATAGTGGTCATCTTCCCGCAACACTCGAAATGGTCATATTTATTGTCAATATTTCAAAAATAACATTTTATATGCCATTTTTGAGGGGGAGAAAATTGTGTGATAAGAAATATGTTGTGCAAAATGCAAATGAATCTGTGTACTTCAGACTTAACCAACGAATTGACGGTACTAAAACTGTTAGTAACTCGAAAAGACTTGTCCTGGACGGGTAATAATTTCAAGCTAGTTCGCTAGTAATGTAAATGTGTCTCGCAAAGGACTTGTCCAAGTAGAAAGTACCATTCGAGACACTCTTGGTAGACATGAACTCTGACGGGTATGACAACCTTTCGAGGTTTGTCTACACCTTCAAGGTAGTTATTAGAGCTAGTTGTCACCTAAAAGCTGACAATGTAACTCTTTAACTATGCAACGTAATCGTGTCTCGCGGGGGATTGTCTATCACCAGTGGATCAATTCAAAAGTGCGCGCTCTTCCCACACAGTGTAGATTTCCGTCAAAACTCTAAAGCACATGTGGAGGGGGAGTATTTATGCAAAATCCTATATCTCACCCTGGTTCAAACATGTTTTTCATTAACAAACCCTTTGAGAGATTCTTCACAACAATGGTTTTAATGGCAACATAGGTTAGTCATGGAGTTATAAGGTGACTAAGGTTAGGAATAACCGTCCTATGATCCGCCAGAGCCGGAGGGATCTACCCAAGGACATCACAAATAGTTAGTACTTAGAAGTCCTTAGGTATGATATAAAAAGGAGAAAATGAGAATCGGAGAAAGAAGGAGTTGAAGAATCAAAAAGAAATGCAAAGAAAAGGGTGAAAAGAAATAGCCCTCCAGATTATTCAACTTAGGGCAGACACCGGGTTCAATTCATATGCTACTGGTTGTCACTTAGTGACACCGGTATTGAATATTAAAAGTCGTCATGGACCCAGTGACGCATGCACTAAACCTTCTTAGCCACTCAAGTTTCTCTCAACAGAAGCTTGTTTTATTCTCACAGAGAACCCTACGTAAACTATTGGCTTTCTCTTAGAGATCGCTGGTATTGAAGAATGAGACCCTCTCCCTAGTCTCCGCTCAGGAAAACCAAAACGCACTATTGAGTCTAGAGCCACGAGATTCATCAAAAGATCTCTTAGGAACACTTGACATTTTATCACTTGACGATCACCAAATAAGATTATCAATGGTTCATATCGAGTCCTTCATAGATCTTAGCAATCTGTCTAGAACATTTATGAGAGGTTCACAACAGTGATCCTCAGTGATTGAATGGAAACTCCTGCCAGGGTCAACATCAAACAGCCCTGACAGCAGGTCACTTCGGTAACTCCCCGTGGATTACGCGGAGTGTATCTCAAACGGTCTACAGTCGTGAGGTGATGCCTCGGTGTACCTCAGCGACTCATCTGAACTGTAGATGTACTTCGGTACATCGCGTTATCTCACTTGTGGGACTCCAGTTCAGGAACGGCCTTTGTAAGAATTAGAGTTGTGTTTTCACACTATGCTGTTAACACTCTCGAAGTTCAAACTTGTGAGTGCCGGAACTTGCTTATTACTAACCGTTTGAAATGTTTTATTCTTATGGAAGCTCCAGAGCGGGATGATCGTGCTGATTCTTCTCATGATCACGCCAACATCATCACTAATGGAAGTTCTATTCAAAAGCAACACAACAGTCAGAATGATTCTTCGTCAAACCAAAAAATCTACAAAGTTAAAGACTTAAAGAACTTCATCAGTATTGAATTACAACGTCAAAGAGCGTGTGAGCATGTTGAAGAATGACGTGGAGACACTGGAGCAGCGAAGCAGACCTGAGGCAGAATTGATGCAAACAACAACACACTATCACTTTCACCACAAAGAACAATAATCAAAGAACAAAGTTAAAGATGACGTCAAAGCATAACCATTCAAAGAAGACAATTTCTCTACACTGGAGAGATTATTCGAATCAAGGCAATTCTTCTCACAAGAAAGAAGAATGTCAGAAGACGTCAGAGCTACTATTACATCAACGCCTTCACCGTTCATCGCCAACACTTGAGGGGGAGATTGTTGGAATCACTCCTAAACCATAATCAAGTGTTAGTAATTAATATGTAATAGTTAGCTTTATTATGGCCTTTATGTTTGTTATTAGCCTTAAGCTTATGTAGAAGGCCCATGAGCTTAGGCCCAAGCCCATTAAAGAAAGGATGGAAACTAGGAGTGTTGCCCTAGCTTTCCTCCTATAAATACTCTTGTAAACCTTCATTTGAAGGTTGGTTGTTCAAGTTTTTCTTTCACATACATCCTACACATAACCGGTATTAGTATAACGAGTGTGTGTGTTTGTTTACTTGTTCAATCGCCTTATCTCTTTCTCATAAGCTTGTGTTTGTAAAACTAGTGACCTATCAGCTCAGTTTTTGGGTGATAAGCTTGTGAGCTGGTCTTTAAAGAAGCAAATGAGTACTTCTATTTCCTCTACAGAGGCTGAATACATAGCCATGTCATCTTGTTGTGCTCAAATCTTATGGATGAGATCCCAATTATCTGACTATGGCTTTGAATTCAACAAAATCCCTCTGTACTGTGATAATAAAAGTGCTATTGCTCTCTCATGCAACAACGTTCAACACTCAAGAGCAAAGCATATCGACATTCGACATCATTTCATCAGGGAACAAGTGGAAAAAGGTGTGGTGGAACTCTATTTTGTGAGGACTGAATACCAGCTAGCAGACATCTTCACCAAAGCTCTTCCAAGAGAACGTTTTGAGTTTATTCTTCCACGACTTGGCTTGAAAAGCCTTCAACCAGAAACACTCAAACGTCTTCAGGAGGAAGACGAGGAGTAAAGGTCTTTATTCATCTATCTCTTGTATATATTTTTTCTAAAAGCAAAATACAAAACTTGAAAAACCCTCAAAAAGAAAATATAAAAATATAAAATTTTCAAAAATCCATAAAAATTAGAAAATCTTGTAAAATTCCAAAAATATTGTTATTATGTCATGTTTTTTTTCGATATCATCTACGGACTTTGTACTGACATTCAAAGAATGTCACGGGTTTTTAGATGTTCTTCGAATGCATATAGTTTATTAAAAAAAATAAAAAAAAAATGAGGCGGAGAAAAATAGTGGTTTATTGTCATTTCAAGCAGTAACCCGTTATAAAAGAAAGAACAGAGCCATGCTTTATCTTGTTTTTTAAATCTCATGCTCTGATTCTAAAAACAATTTCTTACTATCTAATGAAAACTAATTGCTTTGGAAAATTACTCGGACTTAATTTTTTGAAAATCATCTGTACTTATCGGTGGACAAAAATATCTATCTCTCAATCAACAACTTATGTCACTGATTGAGGGGGAGAATGATTTTTCAATTAAATAAAAAGTGTGTTTTTCAAACAATGGTACCTGACCGTGGTTATTATTAAGTTTTCAAAAGATATTCAAGCATGTTTAATATTTGGAGTCTAAAGTCTCTAAATTCGATCCTTATCAATTAAAACGGTTTCATAATCAAGTCACAATTCTCCTTAAAATCTTTCAAAATCAATCTAAATCTACAAGAGATCACAAATCTCAAATGACTTGAAAATTGTGATCGGGGGAGAATTTTTTATTTAAATTAGATTTAAACTGATATTTCGATAAATGGTTTTATAAGGGTGTACAAGCTCTCCTCCCCACATGTGTCAAACGATTTCAAATTTTCCATGCACATGTTGAGGGGGAGCATCTATTTTAAACCTCAAATTATTGAAACATGACTAAATTGTCTCTAAGTGCAGGTTCCCTCTAATATGTGCAAACTCTTTCATGTTTCGAGGCACATATTGAGGGGGAGCAAACTTGTGAAAACCTCATCCTTCCTTAAAATGTTTTATCTACACAAATTGATTGGGAAGTGATGATGATCACTTTAGAAAATGTTAATCAAAAGATTAGACCTATCTTTCTTAATCTAATGATTTCAAAGATCTCTTGCCTCCATATGCTAAAACAATTTTTGAATTATATGCATATGTTCAGGGGGAGCATTTCTAAAATTATCAAAACAAATGAGATACAAAATGCTTTGATTTTATATCACAAGTATCTTGATTGTTTTTCAAATGGTTTTCAATTGGTTTCAAGGCGGAAGAACTATACCAAAAGACCGACCAATCCTACTTTATACATGGTGATATAAGGATGATAAGGTTAGGTTATGGTCCCATGATCCGCCAAAACCAAAGGGATCTACCCAGGGACAATCGACTAGTTAGTGTAGAAGTCCTTAGATATGATGATAAAAGGAGAAAAATGATATATGGGAAGAGTGCGGACTGAGACAGAGCTAGTACTGGAACAAACCCAACAAGGTTCTAGCTATGAAGTCTCGGTAAGCACTGAAGGGGTTGAAGAATGAAAAAGAATTGAATGAGAAAAGGGTGAAAAGAAATAGCCCTCCATTTATTCAACCATAGGGCAGAAACCGGGTACAATTCATATGCTACTGATGGTAACATCGGTATTGAAGACAAGACGTCATGGACCCAGTGATGCTCTGCACTACAACTTCCCAAACCACTCAAGTTCCTCTTAAAAGGGCTTGTTTCATTCTCACGGGGAACCTACATAATCTATTGACTTTCTCTTAGAGATTGTTGATATTGAAGAAGGAGACCCTCTCCCTAGTCTCCGGCACCGGAACCAAATATGCACAAATTGAGTCTAGAGCCTCGAGATCATCAATAAATCTCATTAGGACACTTTCAATGAAGACTCTCTGTTTCACACAATATGGAAAGAGAGATTATATCTTGAGTCCTACGCATTTATCCTTGTGGTATTGCCAGAACTTCCGAGTGATATGCAAAAATATTCACAATGAAGATGGAAAGCCTTCTGGAGCCAACATCTAATAAGCTCCTGGTAGGTGGCATGTGAGGTCTATTTAATAGATCAATCATGTGGCAACTGAACAGAAACAATGGGGCGATTCAATCTTTTGAATCTATCCTGGTTCAGGTTATGGATTGACGGATACCTTTGAAAAAACGGTCATTGTGCTTAAAAACTCTTTTCTGTAGCACATCGACCGTGTACGAATATTTCAAATCAAAAGGTGTTTTATGATTGACAATTGATTTTCATTAAAACCTTCGTTGTATTGCAAAAACAATTTCTATTGAGCAATACACGATTATTTTTCAAATATCTTTTCATCGATCAGTGAATCTCTATTCGCTGGTTCACTCACTCCGTGTTGTCTTCTTTGAGATGTTCCGGTTTGAGAACAGCTAGAGCAGCTGCGAAACCCTGTCAAGGAAATTCTTCGGAATTACCTAATCACAGGCAGTACTTGTACTGATCAACGGGGAACCGTGGGCCGTGTACCTCAATTCATCGAAAGTGATCAAAGACACTTTCGTGTACTTTATTGCTAACTGTTCTATGCAGGTACATCCCGACGTTTGCAGCTGTTCAGAATGAAGCGGTCAATCCATACCCGCATGCTCACACAACATATTCATATCTAAAAGAAATCATGATTAGTGCATCAATGACTCTGATATTTTCACTCCATGCTTCTGCTACGCCGCTGCCAATATCATGAATCAACGAAAGCTTTCGCTACTCTGATAAGAAGAAATCATGATCCAGAATGTGAGCATGTCGGTCCAAAAGTCACAACATCACATAATACCAACATCACAAAGGAAGAGTCAGAGAGTTAATATGAATGATGATCTCAAAGCAGGCTCAACAATCATTCTCATGTGGATCAGTTAAAGACCTCCACTTGGAATTCCCAAACATGCAATAATGAAGATTCAAAGACTACGAGCTACTAAGCAAAGGACTTAATCAAGAATCCTAGAACAATCTAATGTAATATCTGTTTGTAATCATTGTATATTGAGGTGACCTCCCTTAGGGGGAGATTGTTAGGAATTAGAAAATTCAGTCGTTAAAGAGTCGGTCACCTCAAGTATAAGCATTCAATAGAAAGCTCGTAGTCGTAGTTATGATATACTAGTTAGTAGTTTGTTAAGTAACACCGTGGACGAAGGACGGGTCTTTACCCACTGTATGCCTGATCCACAGCCCGTAGGTGGCGTTTATTTGTAAGACACTATAAATACCCTCTACCTCCCAAGGTAGAGGGTTGGAGCTTCAATACTATTTTTCTTTGTTTCACATAGTTCCCAACTCTCTTCCTTTCTCTCACTAGAACTTTCTCTCTCTAAACTCTAGTCAACGCCCCATATGTTTATGGTCTAATGTGTTTGTGAAATCTTATATCTAACAAAAACTGATTTGACCCACAATTATCCTTATACCAAACACTCTCTTAAAATGTCAAATTTCAGTTTAAGCTTAATTAGGACCTCAAACTCAACTGATATCAACTTATTCTAACTCAAGTGACTTCTAAGACTTATAATAATCAGCAAACAGCCAATATTTTTGAGAATAAGCTAATGAATAAGCTAAACACTTACGACCAATATTTTTGAGATTTTGTATAGTTTTATGTAAATTTAAGAACAAGTGATCAAATAAAAGCATGAATAAGCACATAAGCAACCAATTAGCATACTAAGAGTAAAAATAAACAATAAGCACTAATATAAGCAGTAAATAAGTTGTTTCAATGGTTAAATGAGAACTTGCTTAAACCCTTGCTTAAAATAGGGTAATTATGCTCGAGGAGCTTCTCAACAAGCTCCAGATTGTTTAAAAACAAGCTGGTAAAGGCCTATAAGCTCTTCCCAATCTAGCTTATCATCCAACGTATTTTTCTCCTTATTTTGACTTTTGTTTGACTTTTTGGAATTTCTGAACAAAATGATACCTAAAGCCCACAAAAAGCTTGAAAGCTTTCATGAGCTTATATTTGAGGTGTAGAGAGCTTATAAACAGCTTATTACTTCTTTGCTTAACCATTTAAAAGCTCAATTAAAAATAGAAATGTAAATAACAATGGAATTGAACCAACTTAGAATTTTATTAATAATAAAAGTAGATTACAAAGCTAAATGAAAGAAATACCGTGAAATTAACTAAAAATTACAATGAAAGTAAACATGATATAATAACGACCCTAAAAAGCTAATGCTTGAACTGCTGAAATGAGGGGGTATTTATAGGAGCTTGGGGAGGTCTCCTAGGGTTTCAGGAAGCCTCTGAATCTTTAATCTTGGCCGTTTTCTTACATCCCATCATAAGCTACTCATTTCCGTCCCATGGATTACGTGTACACGTCTAATTAAACAATGAGGTGTTGTGGGATTGCTAGCGTGGCAATATGACATGATGCCAGCTTTTTCTAGAAGTTTTTAAGGTGGGTTAATTGATGGAACGTGTGGGTGAATGAGGATGGGAGGAAGAAGGGTTAAAGCGCGGGTAAAACTAGGAGGGGTAATAAATATATTAATCTGACTTGGGGGTTGGCCATGAGGCAGGTTATGAACTGGGTAAGGGTAGTTTTAGTGATTGGGCTGGTTTGATTAAGTGGGTTAGAGTGGTAGGTATTGAGTTTAGTATTGAACTAGTATAGGATCCAGTTAGGATTGGATTAGATATGTTAGGGTTTAACTAGGTTAGGTAAATTGGGTTTAGGGACTAACTTTGCCAATTTGGAAAAGTTTAGTTATGGGGACTTAGGATGTAATTTGGATAAGGTTGAGGGTGTAAAGTGTAATTTAAGCAACCATGATCCAATAGTATAGAAAACTTCTTCCTTGGCTTTGGCTTTTACTCTCTTTTCTTTCCCGTGCTCGTTTTCTTCTATTTTGTCTTTTCTTTGTCTGTTTGTGGTATCCGTAACCTGCACTTGCATAAACTCAAAAACACAAAGATATTAAGCATTAATGGTTAGTTTTTAGTCTTTTTGGTCTGGTTTTGATAAAGAAAAGGTATGTGTTTTCACACATACCAAAATACCCAAACTAGAAGATTGTCGTGTCCTCATGCGATGTCATCAACTTACGCTTTTGAAACCAAAAGTTTCAAACCTCTGTTAAACAATTTTGAAAAGTAGGAAAGTTTTCAAAAGAGAATACGAAATCAATGGTTGTAAAAATGCCCCGTTTACCCTTTTTATTATGCATAACATAACTATTTTTGTATTTTTTTAAGTGACGGGATGTTGAACTTTCATTATTATCATAACTTTTAGGATCACTGAGTAGGAAGCACAATTCATAAAGAAGCGTCCATACGGATAAAATTCATCGTCCTTGGCTTTTCACGAGTCGCCAAACTAAGCTTAAAAACGAAATCACAACTATATACAAATTAGAGGCTAACACTACCCGTAGATGCTACTTGTGTATGCAAAGCTACTTCTCGCTTCCATAATCCTAGTTTCTCTAAGGATTTTATTCTGAAAATCGAGAAGTTTTGTTTTTCTCTTTTCTTGTTACGATAGATTTTTAGTTCGATAAAAGCATCGATTTAGACGCTAACTAGTTTCCAATCCTCCCTTCGAGAACCGTTGCTCATAAAAATGAGGTCCACATCAAGGTCCTAATTTAACACAATTTAGGGGGATATCCTTTTTATTTCAACCGAAACAACTCATCTACGTGTCTAGAGACAGAGGCTTTATTTAGATATCCCCTGGAGCCGAAGCTTGTCATTTATAACACTTTAGGCACATATTAGCCTTTAGATTTTGACCTTAGGAATCTTTCCTCCACTATTTTGAAGTCTGAGACAACGGCAGTGAACCGCCAAGAAACAAAAAAGTTTTATGGCTTTGGATTATTAAATTTTTTACTTCCACCTTTTGAACAACCATGTCAACGGGAATGAACCATCAAGGCACAGTAGTCTATTATGGCTTCGGTTTTTTCATTATTACATATATAGCGCCAAACCCCGAGTCCTGCGGTCTTTCGACAACCGAAACAATAGCCACGAACTATTCGGAATTAGTACTTTATTACCCCTTAACACTGGAAGTACCCTGATGTGTACCCAACTCTCATAAGCAAGTATTCTCTAAAGAAGGAGTAAAAACTAATTATCGGCAAAACCAAACCCTTTAAACAATTTTAAATTTTTTATTTTTGGGTTTATTTAGCTGCTGGGAGAAAAAAGCCACAAGTAACCTCTACGAGCTCTAAAGAGATCCAACTACTCCACGCTTTGCATCTAAATTCTATATAACTCTATTATTTCTCATTCTCCGCAAATTTAGAATCTTAAATAATAAGATCCGCGAATTCTTAGCCAAATAATTCAGATTTGGATATTTGAAATCAATCATGGGAACTTGCAAACTCTTGGCTTTGTTCAAGCTAGAATTCATGTTTTATAGCTCCTTGTATGAAATACTAGCGAAAGCTTTTAATTATAAAGGTTAAGGGGACAAGCTAGGGCTCAACACGCCCGATCAAGTCAAAATTTTATTTCTACTCTCACCAGCGGAAAGTCAACAAGTTGTCAAAACATATATATTATTTTTGAAAATGCTTCGCCGAATGAAATCAAGCTTCGCATATTTACAGTTAATTAGGGAAACTTGCGAACTCTTGGCCTTATGAGCTAGAATTCGCATTTTATAGCTTCTTGTCTAATAGACTAGAAAAACTTTTCAATAAAAAAGACTAGCAAAAGCTTCAAATTTTTTAAAATTTTCTCATTTTTTTCCGCATTTTTTTCATTTTTTTGAGGAAAACGGGGTTACTATAGTACACGGAAAAGTGCTAGGCAAAAATCTAATCGAAAGATTACCCACCCTAGACTAAAAATGAAACATTGTCCCCAATGTTTAAAGGTAAGGGTTTTCTACGCAAATCTAAAGCCATTTCTTAAGTTTGCTAAAAGATAAACGTTAGCCGATAAAGATTTGGATATCGGATTTCCGATATAAGCATCGAACCATGAAACTCGGATGGAGAAATGACAAAACCATGAGCACCAGAATCTTCATATTTCGGGCAAATCCTCGACATAAACATCAAAACATGAAACACGAGAAATGGAAGAGGCGAGCCTCCTCACATCACTTATTAGAAAATAGAAAGATTATATAAGGATAAGCATGGGTTGCCACCCACGAAGCACTTGTTTATTATCTAGTCGTTAGCTTGGCCCGCCCAAAATTTCTTTGTCCTTGGGGGAGCATTGAGACTATCTCACAAAAGTTTCAATGCTCCCACAAGGACAAACAAAGGTCATTGGCGAGTAACTTTACGACACCCTCTTTTTTTCATGTTGGCTTAAAATTACCTTGCTCTTTAACCAAGGCATTATCCAAGACTATCATCGAATTCATTTGTAAGGTCAACCAAACCTTGGTGGATAACATGTGCTTTATTTGTTTCATCATGTGGTGTGATTTCCATGATAGGTTGAAGGGTAATAGGTTTCACCACATCATCCTTCTGCTCAACAACCTGTTTAGAAACACTGGAAATATCATTAGTAATAAAAGTATAACCAAAGGTGTTACCAATTTGCCTAGATTTCACATGAGCTTGTGGACTTGATTCTTCCACCCGTAGACTCTCATCCTTCATCATATTTAATAGCTTCTTGCTTGGTTCCTCTCCTCTTTTACCACTTTTAGCCGTCCAGGGAAAGGAATAGGTGGCTGATATGGTTCAACCACCCGTGTTGGCATAGGTAATCCATCCATAATGTATGCCCAAAACTGTGATAGCCTATCTGAGTCCTTGACATTTAAATTCCTATTTCCTTCATCAATAATTTCTAAAGGAAGTTTTTCATGCTCATAAACTTTGAAATTTTCCATCTCATTATGTTGTGGTTGTAAATCAAGTAAGAGTAGGGTATCTAAATGAGGTAAATACTTATATACTATCAAATTGTTCATCATCAAAATCTTGATTCCCACATGAACTATTATCTTTATCCAAATCATTCAATTGCTACTTAATAGTTTCAATATCATGTTTCTCTTCTTCCAATGATTGAGAAACAAATGGGAATGAGAAGTCCAAATCGGGTACATTATTGTACTTAATAGCATCAAACACTTTGAAATAAGATATTGAACACTTTTCATGTCTATCAGATGAATGTTCTAATGGCGATACATGAATATATACTATCGTGGGATACTCATCATTAGATTTTGTATACAAATCATCTTCATCATCTAAATACCATTCTTTTGCCTTTTGCTTCCCAATATCAGATTCCAAGTATTCTTTCTCATCATTAATATTAGTACCCAAAGTTAACTTACAATTATAATCGATAGTTGGATGCTCTTCCTATTTGAACCATTTGTAATCCATATCATCATTATTATCGTACCACTTTTCTTCATTGTATCTTGCATATTGCCAATGCTAAATCCGCCCATTCTTAATTTCCATGTTGGATTCAAATTGGACATATTCTTCCATGGTCATTTCATCAATGTTTTTCTTGATCACCATGATTTCCTGAAAAACAAAACAACCACGACCAAAAGTAGACCGAATATACAAACAATTGAAACTAAAAATGATAAATTAAAAAGATTCTACTGTTATATCAGATAATCGATACGACGTATTCAGGTCCGTATTCAGTCACCTGAATATGCCATATACATAATAAAATTAAAATAATCAGTTGTTTAAATTGAAAGTTAAATAGGTTGTATTGATAGTTATCAATATGTGGTATTTATAATTTAAAAATTCATATATGTCTTCCAAAAACAATGAAATACGCCATATACGCCTAAGCAATACGCCTTATTAACAGTTTGGATTTTTAAAATCTGATTTAAAACAGAATACGCATATTTAGAGAACTAAATACGCCGTATCCGAATAATTAAATTCGATACGTTGTATATAATATATAAATGAAATACGCCGTATTCACAAAGCTGAATACGCCATATCGTTTAATTCAGCACGATATAGCATAACAGCATGCAGAAAAATAAATACAAACACAAACAAACAAATTCAAGCAAAACAAAAAAAACAAAAATGCTAGAAAAAATTGTAGAAAACCACAAACAATGCAAATATACAACAAAGTTAGTCAAGTTAAACAGAGTTAACTAAGTTAAAAACCTAAATAAAAATACTAATTAATACAAGTATTAAACAAGTCGCTCCCCAGAAACTGCGCCAAAAACTTGATGTGTGCTTTTGTCGTGTAGGTAACTTATGTATTCAAGTTTTAAGTTTTTATTTTGCCGACTTTACCTATAACAAACACTTACGGAGAGTTATCCGGTCGAGGGCGGGCTAGTTGGTAAGTAGAGTATCGATCACTAAGAATGGAACGCTAATAATTAAATCTATCTGTAATTTAATTATATAAGTTAGTCTATCTAAACCTAATTCTAGCGCAGCAAAAGGGTTTTTCAGCCTGAGAGACTGGCACAAGGTTTAGATTTAATAAAACTGTAAAAGCAATGAGGCTGATAACACACACAAGCATAAACATAGATAATAAGAAGAGGTCAAGCCGATAGCAAGGAAAACGTATTAACCAAGTTTAGTCATACAAGATGTTTTATTAGTCTAAGACCTGTAACGACGATACTCATGACCTAGCGTTTATCGTATTTAAACCTAGTTCATCGGTAGATTCTAAATTTATGTATTAAGTTTTTCAACAGATATAATCTTGTCACGATTACTCAAAATCTGCATAAAGAACACCTTAATGATTATCACTTTATTATTTATCCCCCTAGGGCTTACATTAATACATTAAGAATATTAATGAAGTAATAAAGGTAATCAATACTCAGGAATAAGTAAACTATCGAATTAGAACAAACCAAAACATTAAATAATCATTAAACTTTGCTAATACCTATAGGTGTTAGCCCATAATCACAGTCATAGTACAAGATAACATGTTCTGAAAGAATCATGTATAAATCAAAAGAGAAAAATACACTAACCGAACGATTATAGTGTAGTAAAACAAATGAAGTGAATTCTCCTATGGAATTATGGAACTAGCAGGACCTTCTTGGTCTTCTTTTGTCTCTGGCTTCGTACTTGGTGGTTTCTCTTCTTTGAAAATTGGACTTAGGGTTTTCTATTTAAAAGTTTGGAAAAAATGTTGATACGGAGTATCCGATTGGTCTGATGCGGCATATCAAGATAACTTAGTGTGGGGTCCAAGATTATTATATTTTAGAATATTTGTAAATCATCTTACTGATACGACGTATGATAGAAATGAATATGGCGTATCAGGTCTTCATTATCTCGGAAATCTAGTGAAGTTATTGAGATGCATACGACATATCTTGATAAGGTCATACGGCGAATCTGAACTAAAAGAAGCTCGTTCTTCTGTTTGTCCAAAGTTTCATATACGTCGTATTCAATAATTGGATATGGCGTATTCTTCAAAGTCAGGAAATGGTCTTTATAATCGTCCAAGTCTTGGTATACGGCGTATCTGTCTAGAATGATACGGCGTATTCTTGTCTGTCTTGTGGACTTTATCGAACTTGATCAATTTGCTTTGAAACACGTCCATTATTTCTAACTTTCACCAATTGCTTGTAAATATCTGAGATGGAAACATTTAAGCGATTAAGTATCAAATCTTATATAAAATAATAGAAAACAATCAATATATATAGGATAAATGATGCTATTAATATGACCTTATTTGATGTCATCAACGTATATGCCTATTTTGTTTAGAGATTGTCCCTAACTTTTGTTGATCATCATCGCGTAACAAACCTTTATCCAAATTTGTTTTCTTCTAAAAATAAATGGCAGTTTTTGGTCTTTGTTTATTAAGGGAATTCTTGGAATGAACATTTTTGTCCTATTCTTGTCCCTGTGATGATATACGCCTTAATGAGTTTCATTAATAATTGTGTGACTATCATTCTTGTGTCGTTACACAATCCTCCAACCAAGTTAAGGTTTCTTAAAAGCATGATTGGTGCTCTTATTTTAAGCTCAAGTCGATAGGTTGGCGGACCCGGGAAGCTGAGGGTGTTTAAATATTCACTAGGATGTAGCATTTATGTTTCACCTTCGTCATTACAATACGGTGTAGCTCCATCTGAGCTTACATAAGTTGTAATTTTACGTGGAAGCATTGATAGAACATGTGATTTTAGGACGTCGGCAGTTTCATTTTATGCGCAAACAATTACTTTTTGTTGCAATTGCGTTGCACTTGGTCTTCGCAGTGTTTCCTCATCATAAATGAAGCTGATAAGTTCTAATAGCCCATTGTCGTCATCTCTGATGCAATATCTATCTGGTATTTAGAGCCATGAAGAATTTCATGTGTCTGATTCATCTAGCACTCCAATTTTCCCATCTCCGATTTCAAGTAGCCAAGAATAAAACGTTTGGATATCGTTCTTTTCATCTTCATTAAGGTATATTTGTAGGAGGCATGAGGAAAACTAGAAGGGGGGGGGGGTTGAATAGTTTTGCCGATTTTAAGTTAGTTTCAAAAACTTTAGATTCGTTAATATGTGAGATCTTATGGATGTAGATAAAGTATAGATCTAATGATAAAGCAAGTAAATAAAGTAAAGCAAAGGGAAAGAAAAGACACAACCGATGTATAGTGGTTCGGCTACAAGGACACCTTCCTTGCCCTACTGCACTCCCCGAGTCACCTTCTCGAGAGTTCAAGCACTATGTCAACAAACTCCTTCACTTGGCGGAGAAGCCTTCACAACGTTGCTTACACCTTTTTCCGGTACAAAGCTAGATACCGAGTCCGTAACACGGTGGACCAAACCAACACGACTATTACACAACAAATATGTGAAATATCAAATACAAGATCTTCGCTACAGAAATCTTGAGGAATGAAAAATCAATCAAGGACCCCTTGCTTGGATGACTTGTAGAATGCTCGTGATCTCGCCTTAGAGAAGGACCTATATGAGGATCACAATAGAAAGAAAGAAGAACAACTCTCTAGATCAAGTGATCTATATGTTAGAAGAGAATGAGAGTGTATGAGAGATTTAGTAAGAAGAGGGGTAAGTTAGAATGAAGAAATGGTTCGGATCCGTCTAGTGTAATCCTAGGGATCCGTGGGATGCTCCTCTTTGCCCATGGGTTTTTTGGTTATGGGTCATGGGTTATGGGTTGGTCCATGGGTTTTCTTTAGATTCAATGTATCTAAGTATACATTGTATCTAGCCAACTTGGGTATGGGTTATGATCCATGGGTTATGGTCCATGGGTTATGGTTTTTACCCATCCTAATAAACTATTACAACAAATGCTTAATTACTACATTTTTGTATTTAAATGGCTATATGTAAATGCTTTACAAAAATAACATGTATCCTTATAATTATACTTAAGATAACATTATATTTGTTATCAACAAAACACAAAGAGATCGCAAAATATTAATAAACTTTTTTACGGTTTATTTGTATTAACAATCTCTCCCTTTTTGTGGATGACAAAACATAATGTTATGATGAGTAAAACTTAAGAATAGATGTAAGTTTTGAAAGCCCCTAAGTTTTACTTCTTCTCCCCCTTTTTGTCAAAACAAAAAGTTAACCCTTGGAAGAAATAAACATAAAAGTGTGGAAAAATTAGTCCACGTATCGCTAACTCCCCCTTGACGGTAGCTCCCCCTAGTTTGGGGCGTCAAGTGAAGAAAAATAAAAAACCTATAAAAAGAAAGGTTAGTAACATGCTTAAATAATCTTGTGATTGCCGAGAATCAATATTGGGAGCCAAGGTATGTAAACAAGGCCTTGTAATAAAACAACAAATTGTAGTGGTATTTATGCCACCTACAAGCATGTAAAAATAAGAACAAGACTTGTTCTTGAAAATGACTTTAAAAGAAAAAGTACTAAACATAGAGAATAGTAGTAGTGATTCCTTCCATGCTTGCATAAGGTTATGGATGGAGGTTTGGATGAGTAATGGTATTGATGCGATCAAGGATGAGGTTGAGTATGAATTGCATTTCTTCCCTAACTTCTATTGCAATTTCCCTAGTGGATTGGCAATGTTCACAATGTAGGTGATGTGGGTAATGAGTACGGAAATCTTCCGGTTTGTTTTGATTTGTGAGTTGCGGAAGTTGTGGTGGAAAAATAGGAAAATACGGATCAAAGTCCGGAATGATTGGAAGTTGTGGTGGAAAAGAACCTAGATGTTCTTGTAGTGTAATTGGAGCTAAAGGTGGTGATGTTTCAAGACCACTGAATATTGTGTTTGGAGAAGTTGGAGGTGTCAAAAAGGCTAATTCTTTTTGCTTTGGTTGTGGAGATCTTGTTGGAGTCGTAAGGAGTTCCAAAAGAGTGATTTTAGGTGGTGAATGAATTGGTA
Source organism: Chrysanthemum seticuspe (assembly GCA_019973895.1). Lineage (NCBI taxonomy): Eukaryota > Viridiplantae > Streptophyta > Magnoliopsida > Asterales > Asteraceae > Chrysanthemum > Chrysanthemum seticuspe. The sequence continues at coordinate 139,080,326 of BPTQ01000008.1, forward strand.
ATGAAGTTGGTGTACTCGTTGGTGATGAGGGAGGTGCTATAATGGAAGCATCTTGTGGTTAGTTAGTTGATGGTGATGAGCCATATGATGGTTTTCCTAAGCAACAAGATCAGATGTTAATCCGTGCGGATATCCTAGAGTTTGATTTTGGTATTTTGGAAGGTGGAAGTACAAAGGTTTGAGTTTCATGGAGATGATTGTTTGTACTAGGTGATTCATCTAAAGGGTTTGTGGATGACATGGTCTATTGTGTTTGTGAGGATGAGATGGATTATGCAAGCATTTTGATAGTTCTATATATAGAAAAACAAAGCATTGTAATGAATGCTTGACCCAAAATGTGGATTAAAATCTAATGATTAGATATGAATTTAAGGCATGTGATCATGAGAACACAAGCATTAAAGAGCATACTCCCAAAAAATAAAACAAATGTGGAGTTTTCATCCAAAGTGAGAAAAATAGAAGGTAAAAACAGCTTCTGTCTCACGGATCCCACGAATCCTTCCCTTGATGGATCCGTCCAGCATGAAGGCTGGGATCCGTGGGTCTGTTGATTCAGGCAGCACAAAATTTTCCTTTTGGAAATATTTTTGCCTAGTGTGTGCCTATATGCAAACTATTTGGAGTTGCGGTTATCTCGACTCCTAAAAAGAAAAAGAAAAGTAAACTAGAAGTAGAAAAGCATCCTATTGAGATAACCCGAAAACACATATTTAGTACATGAGTACGTAATTTAGTGTTATCAATACTCCTAATTCATTGTTGCTTAAATGAATGTACCCGAAAACACATATTAGTTATGTGTCCCCTTTAGCATTCAAAAGACGTGAGATGTAATGAAAACGGGTTTTTACTTTGTATTAATAATGAAAAAGCAATTTGTCCTAGACGTGAGAAATTGGTTTTGTGAAATTGATACGGGAAGGTATCATTCTTTTTAGAAAACATTTTGAAAAGAGGTTTTCTTTGAAAATGTGTATGTAGTTATGTGTTTGCAAAAAAAATAAGAAAGCTATAAGTGGAAAACTTATCTTAGGTTTTGAAAATTCCCGTATTGTTTATGAGTTGTGCATGAAATAGAGATCCTAGACTCAGAAAGAAGAAGGCTAGTGTTTACATACCTTGTAGAGTCAAAATATGTTACGACGTTTGTTCCATTAGACCAAGACCAAGACGAAGTATGTTGAATTGTTCCCGACTTCCCGGTTCAACTGTTTGGTGAGGACGTCGGCTATGTTGTCTTCGGATGCTACCTTCTCAATAGAGATGTTCCCCTTTTGAACATTGTCTCTTAAGAAGTGATGACGAATCTCTATATGCTTTGTGCGAGAATGCAATACCGGATTCTTCCGTAAGTCGATGGCAACTTTGTTGTCACATAGGATGGCTTTGTCGCTTAGATGAATGTCGTAGTCGACTAACTCTTGTTTCATCCATAGTGCTTGTTGGCATGCTTTGCCGGCGGAGACGTACTCGGCTTCGGTTGTTGATATTGCTAGTACTGTTTGTTTCTTAGAAAACCAAGATGTTAAACAACATCCCATGAAAGTACATACCCCACTTGTACTTTTTTATCAACGTAATCACCTGCATGGTCAGAATCTGCATATACAACTGTTTCTACTCCCGTGCCCTTAGGATACCATAATCCTAATTGTGTTGTACCCTTAATGTATCTAAATATCCTTTTTACGGCTTCTAGATGTGATGTTTTAGGGTCTTCTTGAAACCTAGCACATAAGCAAACACTAAACATGATATCTGGCCTACTTGCCGTGAGGTAGAGAAGACTACCTATCATGCCACGATATTTAATATTATCTACGGATTCGCCGTCTTCATCTTTTGTAAGTTTGGTGTCGGATGACATTGGTGTCTTATTTGGTTTCGACTCTTCTAGACCGAATTTCTTTAACATCTCCTTTATGTATTTAGATTGATTAAAGAAGATACCATCTTCTACTTGTTTGATTTGTAGACCAAGAAAGAAACTAAGTTCTCCCATCATACTCATCTCGAACTCGTCATGCATGATTTTAGAGAAATCATCACACATATCTTGACAAGTGGATCCGAATATAATATCATCTACATATATTTTCACTATGATTATATGTGACTCTCTTTTCTTAGTAAAAAGTGTGTTGTCAACTAACCCCATGGTATAGTTGTGTTTAATTAAAAATTACTTGAGTCTATCATACCAAGCTTTTGGAGCTTGTTTAAGACCGTAAAGGGCTTTCTTTAATTTATACACATGTTTGGGTTTTTCAAAATCGATGAAGCCCGGAGGTTGAGCTACATATACTTCTTCATTAATGAAACCATTTAGAAAAGCACTTTTGACATCCATTTGATAAAGCTTTAGATCATTAGCACAAGCATACGCAAGAAGTAGTCTTATAGACTCTAATCTATTCACGGGGGCATAGGTCTCATCAAATTCTATTCCTTCTTGTTGGTTATACCCTTGGGCAACGAGTCTAGCCTTGTTCCTAGACACTACTCCGTTTGCATCTAATTTGTTTTTATAAACCCATTATGGTTTGATTACTAGGTGGAGGGACAAGTGTCCAAACATCATTAGAAACAAATTGATTTAGTTCTTCTTGCATAGCCATTACCCAACTCTCATCTTTTATGGCTTCTTGTGTATTCTTGGGTTCTATGGTTGAAACGAAACAAAACAAGCTACTTTGGTTTTGAACCTGAGACATTAATGTTCGTTTGTTTAGCTTTCCTATGACTTTATCTACGGGGTGATCTTTGGACTCTTTAATGTTTATGACTTCATCATTTAAAGGTTCTTTTTCTTCATTTATCTTTTTCTTTATTACTATAGCTTCACTTTCTATAATCTCGTCATCGACAAGAGGTGGAGAGGGTTTGGGTGGACTTTCATCAAATTTTATATTTAATGACTCTTCTACCTTCATTGTTTCTTTGTTTAATAAGACGTAAGCTATACTATTTGGCGAGTAACCTAGAAAGATACCTTCGGTTGATTTAGGATCAAATTTTGTAAGGTAATCTTTAGTGTTAAGAATAAAATATTTGCTTCCAAAGACTCTAAAGTGATTTAACGTAGGCTTTTTGCCTCGGAGTAACTCATATGGAGTTTTACCTAAGATTGGTCTAATTAAGACTCGATTGAGTATGTACGTTGAAGTATCAATGGCATTACACCAAAACTTTTGAGGTATGGATTGTTCATTAAGCATGGTTCGACTCATTTCTTGTAGGGTTCTATTCTTTATTTCTACTACCCCATTCGATTGTGGAGTGCGTGGAGCCGAGAAGTTATGAGTAATACCATTAGCGTCACAAAAGGATCCAAATTGCACTTCATTATCGAATTCCCTACCATGATCCGTCCTAATGGACACTATAGGACTTCCTAGTTGTTTTTGGATCTTTATGCTTAATATTTCAAAATAGTTAAAGGTTTCCATTTTGTTCTTTAAAAATTTTGTCCATGTATACCTAGAGTAATCATCCACTATGACCAAAGTGTAGTAGTTGCCTCCATAACTTTGGATAGCGGATGGACCAAATAAATCCATATGTAGTAATTCTAGACACCTAGTTGTAGACACCATGTTTTTAGCTTTATGACTAGAATGAGCTTGTTTTCCTACATTACAAGCATCACAAAAGTGATGTTCATATTTTAAATTAGGTAGATCTCTTACTAGATCTTTGGATGATATCAATTGAAGAAGTCGCATGTTGGCGTGACCCAATCTTCGATGCCATAAGGTCGAAGTATCATCCATAGAGGTAAGACATAGTTTGTCTTTAGGTTCATTGCAGATTTTAATGACAAAGAATCCATGTTTCCTAATTCCTTTTCCTATGGTTATGCCATTTTTTAATATCTTACTACCGGTTTCGGTAAAAAGTACACTGCACTTTTTATCACATATTTGTCCTATACTTAAGAGGTTAAAGTTTAGGTTTTCTACGTGACACACATCGTTAATGGTTAGAGATTTGTTAGAAATCGTACCTTTATCGATGATTCTACTTTTGCTATTTCCAAACACCACATTACCTCCATTGAAGGATTCATATGTGGAGAATAGATTTCTAATTCCGGTCATGTGCCTCGTGCACCCGCTATCCTTGACCCATTCATCCGGGTCTAGGTCAACCTTTAAGCATACCTAAGACAATAATAAACTCAAAAGTTTGGTCCCCATTTGTTCATGGGTCCATTAGTGTTGAACATCCCATTCATGTTAGACATGTGTGGATAAGATTGGTATGCATTCCATGGAGCAAAGTTTTGAAGAGGAAAACCATTTTGTATATTTGGATTCCATCCCATTTGATGGTTACTTCTTGGTTAAACGTTATTAGGTCTCCTAGATGGATTATGTTTTGAAAAGGATGGTGCTTTGTTTCTTGCAAAAGTTGGATTATATTTTGGAGGTGGTTGTCTAGTGGTGACATGAGTTGGTTTCTTCCTATTAACGATAACAAACTCAGTTCTAGATGAAGAAGCTACGTTATTACCACTGTTTGCTACAACAGATCCACGGATCCCTGTCTGTACACTAGCCGGTTCCCTTTTTAGGGGATCCGTGGGATCCGCCACAACAGTGGCTGGTTTTTCTAGTGCCTTAACAAATTTTGTTTCTTTACTTTCACTAGTTGATGGATCAAGTTGTTGAATACCTAAACCTTTTTGGTTGTTACCAATTTTAACACCATCTAATATCGTATCTAAAGTGTTCGTACTCATTCTAGCAATTTTAGAATCTAGATGATCAACTAGTGTTTGAAGTTGAACGCAAAGTTCACATTCACCACTTGCTATTTTTCCCTTTTCTAAACGTTTTAGTTTTGCTTTTAATTCTATGACTTCTTTATCTAAACGTTGGTTTTGACTCTTTAAAAACTTATTTTTGTTAATTAGTTTTAAACTAATATTGCATAGTTTGTCATATTAATTATGCAATGAGTCGTCATCAAGTGATGAGCTACTATAGTATTCGTGACATACCTCGTCATTTCCCATGAGACAAATTTTTTCGTCCTCCTCGTCGCTCATTCCCCACGTGCCGCTCACGAACGCCTTTTGATCATCCCGTTTGGGATACTTACTAATAAAGTGGTTTGGGTCCCCACATTTTAAGCATGTACGATCATCTTTTGGCTTCTCATCCTCTTTGCTTTTCCGAAAGCCTTTCTTATCATCACACGGTTGTTTGACGTATCTTCCCTTTCTTCTAAAGAACTTTTTAAAGTCCCTTACCGCCATAGCGTACTCCTCGCCGTCACTACTCGAGGAGGAGTTCTCTTCATCGCTTGAAGCCTTTTTGGCTTTAAGAGCAAGAGATTTGTGTTTCTCTTTCACCTTTGAGGCTTCGGAGTCCTTAGCAAGGACAAGCTCGTAGACTTTTAGGTTGCCTATGAGTTCATCAAGGGTGAGGATTGTCAAATATTTTGACTCTTTGATCGCCGTCACCTTGGATCTCCACTTCGATGGAAGTGCCCTTAGATGTCTCCTAACACGGTTACGGCTAGAAAAAGATTCATCAAGTGCTTGCAAAGATGTAATAATAGTATTAAAGTTAGCAAATGAATGATCTATAGTTTCCTCCTCCGATATTGAAAATTATTCATATTGTTGAACAAATAAATCAATTTTATTATTTTTAACTTGTTGGTTGCCTTGACGAGTTACAACTAAAGAGTTACAAATTTCTTTAGAGGTTTTAAGCATAGAAATTCGTTCGAATTCCTTTTTCGGTAAAGCATTATATAAAACCATTTTTGCTTCACTATATTTAGAAAGCTTTTTCTTCAATTCATCATTTAGTTTATCATGAGGTATGTTAACTACATTCCCTTTATCATCTTTTGAGGTAGCCTCAAAATCGCCTTCAACAATAATGTACCAAAGATCAATATCTTTAGATTTCACATATGTTTCGAATCTATTTTTCCAATATATAAAACCATTAGTTTCAAATAGTGGTGGTCGTTGCATATATTGCCCTTCCTTATAATTTTCAGAACCCATAGTGATCGAAAAGTTTTTAAAATACAATTTTACTTTAAAACTTTTATAAACTTAGCTCTTGATGCCAATTGAGGAAAACTAGTATGGGGGGATGAATAGTTTTTCCGATTTCAAGTTAGTTTCAAAAACCTTAGATTCGTTAATATGTGAGATCTTATGGATGTAGAGAAAGTATAGATCTAATGATAAAGCAATTAAATAAAGTAAAGCAAAGGGAAAGAAAAGACACAACCGATGTATAGTGGTTCGGCTACAAGGACACCTTCCTTGCCCTACTCCACTCCCCGAGTCACCTACTCGAGAGTTCAAGCACTATGTCAACAAACTCCTTCACTTGGCGGAGAAGCCTTCACAACGTTGCTTACACCTTTTTCTGGTACAAAACTAGATACCGAGTCCGTAACACGGTGGACCCAACCAACACGACTATTACACAACAAATATGTGAAATATCAAATACAAGATTTCGGCTACAGAAATCTTGCGGAGTGACAAATCAATCAAGGACCCCTTGCTTGGATGACTTGTAGAATGCTCGTGATCTCGCCTTAGAGAATGACCTATATGAGGATCACAATAGAAAGAAAGAAGAACAACTCTCTAGATCAAGTGATCTATATGTTAGAAGATAATGAGAGTGTTTGAGAGATTTAGTAAGAAGAGGGGTAAGTTAGAATGAAGAAATGGCTCGGATCCGTCTAGTGTAATCCTAGGGATCCGTGGGACGCTCCTCTTTGCCCATGGGTTTTTTGGTTATGGGTCATGGGTTATGGGTTCGTCCATGGGTTTTCTTTAGATTCAATGTATCTAAGTATATATTGTATCTAGCCAACTTGGGTATGGGTTATGATCCATGGGTTATGGTCCATGGGTTATGGTTTTTACCCATCCTAATAAACTATTACAACAAATGCCTAATTACTACATTTTTGTATTTAAATGGCTATATGTAAATGCTTTACAAAAATAAAATGTATCCTTATAATTATACTTAAGATAACATTATATTTGTTATCAACAAAACACAAAGAGGTCGCAAAATATTAATAAATGTTTTTACGGTTTATTTGTATTAACAAGGCGCATATTAAGTTTCAGGTGTAGATTTTAAAATGTGACCATAGATATGATCTAGTTATTGAAGTGGTTATTATTTTACCTTTTGATGCTCCTTTTTGTACAGGAAGTTTCTGGAAAAATTCGCCACCTAACATAACTGTTTTCCCTCCAAACAAAATATCAGGAGCGTCCAGAATATCTCTAAGGGTTTTGTGAAGATCGTTTATGATCTCTAGAGATTAACAATAAGAACGATAAATAAAATGCATAGCGGAATAAGAAACATCATTTTTATTATTAAAGGTTCATCGCAATCATCTCTACTCTACAAAACACTAACTTAGGTGTTTACATTAGAGAACTTACGCCTAGGAACACACACATACACCTTTGGTGTTTACATTGTTTGACACACATATAACCTAGTTACCCATCATATCTTTATAAACTAGAGAATGCTAGGGTTTACAAAGAGATAAATGTGAATATACAGAATATCTTCTTAACAAGTAAATTGATCTTCTGAATATTATTTTCTTTGAAGTTACACTCTTCTAGATTTGGGTGGTGGCACTATGGAAGGTGGTAGGACAAATTTTTGGATTTCTTGAAGAGGATTGTTTGCACTAGGTGATTCATCAATGTTGGATGAAATGATGATGATTGTTTGTGAGGTTGAGAGTGATGGATATGCAAGCATTTTGGGAACCTTATTTATAGAGAAAATAGTGCATTGTAATGAATGCTAGACCCAAAATGTGGACCAAAATCTATTGATTAGATATAAATTTAAGGCATGTGATCATGAGAACACAAGCACTAAGTAACATACTCATTAATGAAAGAGATAAAATGATGAAAATATGAAGGTTTATAGCCAAAGTGAGAAAAATAGAAGAGAAATTCAGCTTCTGTCCCACGGTTCCCACGGATCCGTCCCTTTAGGGAACCGTCCAGCGTTAATGCTGGGATCCGTGGTACTGGTGACTCAGGCAGCTCAAATTTTTCCTTTTGGAACTGTGTGCCTAGTGTGTGCCTATATGCAAACCATTTGGAGTTGCGGTTATCTCGACTCTTAAAAAGAAAAGAAAATAAACTAGAAGTGAAAAAAAAACATATTATTATATGAGATAACCCGAGTGCTCCTAAATTCATTGTTGCTTAAATGAATGTACCCGAAAACACATATTAGTTATATGTTCCCTTTAGCATTCAAAAGACATGAGATGTAATGAAAACTTGTTTTTATTTTGTATTAATAATGAAAAAGGTTTGTCCTAGACGTGAGAATAGCGTTAGAAATCTGATACGGGGAGAAGTATTATTTTAGAAAAGATTTCGAAAAGCTTCTTGAAAACAAAAAGTTATCGTTAGTTTTGAAAAAGTACAAACTATTTTCTTGGACCTGCTTTTACTCTTTTTGATTTGCTTATGTGTTGACTAGTAAAGGATAGATATGTGGTAGATATTAACTTAGACTAGGATAGCAATCCCTTGCTATAACTATGTAACCTAGCTAAGAATAAATGTCTACTCAGACTTGACCAAGGTAGCATTGATGTCAGGCTTTGCTACAACCGTCGTACCTGGCTAGAGTCGCTTGGGGCCCTGCTGAGATCTCTATTGTGTTATTGGAAGGATTGTTGATGAATTGTGATTTGAATGTTTATTGTATATATGTCTTAGTCTCACATAGCAGATAAACTCTATCAGGTCCACTGCTGAATTTATGATTAAACCTATGAACTCACCAGCGTTAGCTGACCTTTTTAGCATGTTTTATCAGGTAGCTAAGATGATACTTGGATTGCTTGTTTCTTGGAAGCTTGGCTGAAGGGGCATGATTGGAGGATCACTTTAGACTCTAATAATAATTTTGGACATATCTTATGATTTATTTGGGCCTTAGTTTTGAATGTTGTGAAATAAATGTAACCGGATAATTAACTATGGGATTGGTTGTGAATGATTTATGCTATCTTGTTTTCCTATACTTGGGTTGTTACCAATGCAGTAGCACCCCGAAAGCTTGATTAAGTCTTCCGCTGTACCAAATTTTGGGGGTTTTACATTAGTTAACCCCCATATACAACTCTTTTGTTACTCTCCTTTTTAGAGCAAGATACAGAAAAACAACCCTTAGAGCCATTCATTTCATTTCTTACACCCAATATAAAGTGTTTCGTTACACCTATACACCTTAGCCTATCCTATAGATTAAAGTTCGTGGTTGGTTAGTTTTGTGTGTATTTCCTGTGTTCGTGTGTTTTTTTATCTTTGGTTAGGTCGAAAATTGCACATCTCAATGGGAATGTGATAGTAGCTTTTTTTTTTTATTTTTTTTGTCTTTACTACTATCACTATTATTTTTATATATGAAGTTTTGAAGTATATGGAAAAATCATCCAGATTTATTATGATGGTGAAGTGGTGAAATTTTACACCATTAGTTTATTTATTTTTTTTAAAAGAAAAGAAAAGAGAAAAATAGAAAAGAAAAAAAAAGAGAGAGAAGAAAAGGTGAGATTGTGAGATAATCGGTTCGTCTAAACTTAAAACAGAGAGACATCAACAATATAACAGAAGCCAAGATATGCACAAGACGTACATTTTTGGGGTAAACACCATTTATGAACCATATACTTTTTACCATGTCTCATTATGCATATTCTACTCAGAATAATCCCATTATGAACTACCAAACCCACTAGTAGCCGGTTATATCCACGTAATTGTTAATTTTGTTTATAATCCACTGTGGCCGGTTATGTCCACGTATGATGGATGGCCCGATTTGTTTAACCCATATATTTACCCGATTTTACTCTGTATACCAAAATCATTACACAATCTCACCCCATTTTTCACCCCTCTTTACCAAAACCAGAATAAGAACCCTAATTGCAAATAACCAAAACCTAATTACTCAATCTTTTCCAAATTAATTTCAAATTTTATCGTCATCAGCCACTTCTCGTCGAAGATTACCAACTAATTGAAAATGTAGATTTCCTTTGGTTAAATGCATGTCATGGACATATTTAAACCCTGATAGGTGATTTCTAAACTGCCGCAATTTGAATGTATGTAAATGTAATTTATTTTATTGTAAGTATGACTCTAAGTAGATGTGTAATATAAAATGATTTAGTGTTATAAATGTAATTTAATTATTGTTGACTACACTTTTATGTTCTTGATTTTATTATTGATAAGAATAAATGCAGTGACTTCTCTTGGATTGATCCTAAGATTAGTCGTCCATGGTATAAGTATTAGATGTTTGAACTGTATGTGACTCAGAATCCTGATGAAAGGTTTGTGTATGTTGAGCATCTAAGGGCTCAAGATCAGTTGGAAAGGCTTCAAATTGAGCATGATGGGTTGGTGTCAAATTTTAAAAAAAGAAAAAAAGTTACAAGTTTATGGAGATCATGATTGCTTGCATGGTGGTGGTTTTTATGGTGATGATGATGTAGTTTGTAGGTTATGTTTATGTTATTCCTATGTTATTTGTAGTTTGTAAGTTTCGGTTGTAATGGATAATAATTTCAACAGCTACTTGTAAGTTGTTAATGGAAAGCTGTTGATGGAAGCCATTTAAATGGCAGTTTTGTACAATTTTTTGTAGTTTATTTTAGTTCGCAGTTTGAATTGTAAGTGCACTGTATGTGTAACAGATGTTTGAATTCCAGCTTGCAGTCAGTCAAACAAGTTTATTTTAGTACCAATTTTATGGTTTACATTGCTTTGTTGACTATCCTTTTTGGTTTATAGGTTCAAGATCACACAACACTAAAGCCAATACAATGGTTTAAGGGTTCAAGAAGATAATGGCAGTTTTGTTATATAGGACACAACATGAATTATTAAAGGTCGGCTTTGTTGACTGCACTTTTATAGTCAACATGCATATGCAGACAACACTAAAGCCAATTTAATGGGAGAAAAGAAACTCAACTACCAAAGTAATAAAATGGGTAAAAATAAGAGGGGAAATTTAATAAGTTATAGATTGTTGGTAGCACATGGTAAGGTATACATGGTAGATTTTGTTTTACAAAATAAGCAACCATTGGCTGCAAACCCTATCCCTACCATCTTACATATTACAAAAGATAGTTTGAAGTTTAGGTTAACCACATCTATAAACGCTGAAATGTTCAAATACATAAATAAAACAACATCATTCAACATCAAATGCTTTTTCTAGAGTAGATCCAGTTTCATGCTCATCAAACTTGAAGTTTTTCATCTTCTGATTGAAGATTCTTTCTATTCTTGTGAAAAATCCTCGTCTCATTTGGATCTTGATCTGGCTTTGATTTCTTGGATCTGGTAGGTTTTGGGTTGGGTTCAAGTGTGCTTTCCTGTGTGGGTAAGTCTGCTCCAAATTGTAATGAGTCATCTTCAATTATGGGTTGCTTTCCAACAGATACATCTTCTTTGTCATGGGTCATTTCTTCTGACATACATTGTTCATCATTAGGTTCTTTAAATAAATGGGCACCAAAATGGCTTATGCCTTCTTCATGATCAAATTCCCTAGCACAGTTCTCCGATAAGTAGTCATCCTCATCATTGTCACCTAACATCTTTCTTATCTTTGCTTATTTATGCTCATATGTAATTTTGAATTGATACTACTAGAACCACCCCTTTTGGTTGGCCTACCTCTTTATTTAGGAATCAAAGGACATTTTCCTTTGTTTTTTTCCTGTTAAAGCAGAAGCTTCACTACCTGAACTAGTGTTTGAACCATATGTAGCATGTGGTGGGATAGTGTATGAACCAGATGGTTCATTAGTTGTCGGTGGTGGCATAGTGTTAGAACCAGATGGTGAGGAGGTGGTGGTATAGTGTTTGAACTAGATGGTGTAGGAGGTGGTGGCATAATATTTGAACTAGATGGTGTAGGAGGTGGTGGCATAGTGTTTGAGCTAGATGGTGTAGTAGGGGAGTGACATGCTACTTGATGGACGACTAGGAGTGGTTGGAGGAATACTCCTAGATGGGGCCTTATAAAACACAATACCTTTTGACTTCAAACAGGCAGGTTTTGGTCTTTCTAGATTAGTGCATCATTTCTTGCTGTGTCATGTTTCCCAACACTTGTGGAAATGCATAACTCTACCCACGGTAGTAACTGCATGGTCCCCATCTTCTGTTGGATGTCTAACTCTTTTTTTTTTGGCCTCCTAGGCATTTTTCTCTCAATAGGAGGTAATGGTGGTAGTTGAGTAGTTGTGTCACAGCCCCAAAATAGGTCGCATCAGAATATTAACTAGAGCGTGACGTTTATAAAACAAATTTATAGGTATGTCGAATGACCTACATGAGTCGTTTTAAAGATACATTTGATTTAAATAAAACAAGTTTAACATTAATAAAACAAAAGTTTACATGGTCCCAGAATTCAAATAGTTTAACATAAAGTTGGAAATTCATAAATGTGACAAAAGTCACTTCTTGATGTAATGAAAATCATGAGACTCGATCATGCTCCATGTCCTATGGGCAATGATATGCTCAAATTCTTGAGAAATACAAGCTAAAATGTCAACAATTATGTTGGTGAGTTCATAGGTTAAGTAAACAAATGTAAGTTGCGGACCACAAGATTTCAACGTATGACAGTTAGAATAATACAACGTCAAATAGAAAAATAAAACTAGTGCATTAAGATCATGACCCCGAAGCCTTAACATGGTATGTATGCACAAAAGCACGAATAAAATAAATGAAAAAAGGCCCCGGTAAGTGTCTAGAAAAACATTTAGTATGCCCTCAAATGTTATGCATCCGTTTGACCAGTATCTCCAGTCAATTTGGGGCTACCAACCCGAATGGGGTGTCAACCCAATAGATCTATTCAAGACATTCGCTCTCATAAGTAACTAAGGGTTCATGATGTACGTAGGGACTTAGCGGCTAATGTGGTAACTTAGAAAAATAGCAAAGTTTATGTACTTGTGTTCGTATGTAAAAATCAAGCATTGTATTCTCACTTCGAGTGTTTCAAAATAATTTTAAACATGTAGAGAAATGTGGCTATGAAACTCACCTCGTAATAAGTAGTAGTCGGGAATGAATAGGTTAAGGTGTTAAGTGAGATGGCTCCGTGACACGACCTAAGTAAATAAGGTTCTATTTAGTGTTATGTTATATGAAATTGTCACACCCCCAAATTACCTGTTTTGCAGCGGAATGGAATACCTTGGGGGATGACTGTCATAGCATCAAAGTTACAGTTATATCGAACGACCTAAAGTGTCGTTTTGAAAATATCGTTTGGTTCATTAGAATAATCAGAGTTTACAAAATGTAGTTCCCAAATAGAAATCAATTTGTGCGGAAATAAGTTTGTTACAAGCCAAGCGTTATTTTAAAATGCATAAATCCCATGTGTGACGCGTCGTCACCACGACTCTATGATATGTCCATATGCATGCCATGAAGTGAATGCCTTAGATACCTGAGATAAAACATGCTAAAAGTGTCAACACAATGGTTGAGTGAGTTCATAGAGTTTGGTTAACAAGTAAAGCTTTTAAAGAGCGTTTATGCAACAAAGGCTAAGTTTTTGATCATATAGAATAGTCCACAAAGCAAAGGCATCGTAAATCCACTCAGTTCCAAGTCCCGCCCATACAAAACTTGCAACCTGTGTGTTTACAACCCACTGCTAAAAATTGAATGACAATCATGTATATGCACATTAAGATAGTTAAAAGTATAAATGTCACCACAAGGGTCTTCCAACAACTCGTGTTGGGATGTTCCTCCAACGCTCACGTTGGGCTGTATCCATATAAATGGCCTTCCAACATATAAATGATGGGATGTTCCTCCAACGACGCACGTTGGGCTGTATCCAAATTAATGGCCTTCCAACATATAAATGTTGGGATGTTCCTCCAACGACGCACGTTGGGCTGTATCCAAATTAATGGCCTTCCAACATATAAATGCTGGGATGTTTGTTTAAGTCTAGTCACTACACGCACCAAGTCTAAGGTATAAGTAATGATGGTTGGCAATAGTGTTTAAATGTTTTGATAAATAAGCATGTATCTCGCCCCAAATAGTTTATAAGAATTCAAACGAGTAAAAGTGGGGTATGAACTCACAAGGAAAGTAATAGCATTGGTTCTACTTCATCTCCGAAACCCAAATGCGTGTGTTATCCAAGGAGACTTTCAAGTTTAGCGTAACACAATCAAGTATAATGCAATCAAGTGTAAATGTTATTAAGTATAAATGTTATCAAGTATTATGCAATCATGTATAAAAGTATAGCGTAGCATAAAAGTGTAAATATTTTGAGTATTTGTATTTATAAAAACAAGTAGTTGAGCATGTATCTCCCCCAAAAGTTTGTAAACAATTAAATAATAGAAAGTGGGGCTATGAAAACTCACCTGATATGATAGATATGCTAACAAAATGGAGTGCACGAAAATGAGGCTCGGAAACTATCCGCGACCTAAAATGAATGTTATGACTTGAGTTATGATATGTTGTCGTGAATGTGTGATACAATGTTGTGCATGCAACTCCATATGATATCCATACCACTTGTACGTTTTGGAAATAATGTTTATTGTCAAAATATGCTTATGACCTCCCGTCGTACTAAAAATACTCTACAAATATTTACGTTGAAATGATATCCCACGATAGTCATTTAATGATTTATTGTGAAATTAAAACTTTTCGTCGTAAAATAATGTCGTTGAAATCTTCATGAAAGTGACTAAAATGGCCTTGAAAAGTTAGTCGCAAAATGGTGCACGTCGAGCGTTAGGAAACGAACTCAACGATTTTGGGAAGCTTGTATCAATATCTCAAAGTTTTAGTGTTTAAGTTTTTATCATAGAGGTCTCGATCATGGAGAAAAACATAGGTGAAGTAGGGTACTTGTACCCAAAATGTTGCTGAAGGTAACTTTCGGCAAAGTTTGAGTGACCGTATTTTACTCGTTACAACTCCGTTTGACGAACGGTTTGACATTTTGGAAAATAGACTTGGTGAACTTACTTTTACTAGAAGACATCTCTTTATAAAAAGTATCCCATCTATGTTAAAAACGACCCTCAACATGGTCATTTCTTGACCCGTTTGGAGAACAAACTTGAAAAGAAATTTGGAGAACTAATTTTTGGAGAACAAATTTGGAGAACAAACTTGGAAAAATCATATCTTTTTAACCGTAAATCATCACGGGTCGAGCCACCCGTCATTTCGAAGGTAATTGAGTCTAGTTTCATGTAAAAATACTTTCAAGGGTCAGTTTGTTATAAAATTTTATCAGTTCAACGATTTGTAACAGCAGGTCAGTTTTTCCGGAAAATAGTTTGTCGTTAAACTTGAAAATAGCATAACTTCTTCGTTATAGCTCCGTTTTAATCCGTTCAAGCGACCACGTTTTCGTTTTAAAGTGTATTTTCTAAATATCTAGCCCAAAATAGTATTCTCACTGTCGGATTTTCCCATAATTAAAATTATGGACAGACCCTATTTAAAACGTGTCGAAATGAGTTTTTCTCGCGCCAAACTTATTCTAACCCGTTCAAAACAACTCCGGAGCTATTCTAATCCTACCATACACCTTCTTAGGGTGTCATGGTTTCCTAGACATCACCAAAAATAATATATAACAAGGAGTAATTATAGGATGATTTAGATATATATAACCCTTGAAAATCAATGAAAAAGTGGTGCAACATCATATGACTTGCATGTTTTTGCTCAAATATGATGAAATGGATATGAAATGAATATGAAAAATGAAAAATAGACATGAGATGCTTACAAGAATACTTGATGAGGTTTATGAGAACAAAGGGGTTTCCTAATCACTTGAGGTTTTTATTGCAAAACCTATACAACAAGTGATACTAGATTGTTAAATAACTTGTCTTGAAAAATTTGAGATGATCTCCCTTTTGATCCTTGGCTGCCGAAATTTTTGAGAGAAAAGAGAGATAAGGTTGATCTTGTTTTTGTGAAATGAGTGGATGAAGTGAAATGTTAGGATATAGTATTATAAGTATAAGATATTTTGGCAAGTTGAATAAGTCATTGTGTTTGGTTGACATCATCAAAAGAAAAAGAAGACCAAGTAGTATCTTGTAGTAATTTAATGTATAAGTATAATAAAATGTAAGTTACTTGAAGACTTGTGTTAAATTGTGTACCCATTTGAATATTTAAGGTAGCGTTAAATAAAATAAATTTTCACAGGTCAAGATAAAATATCTTAAAGTCATAAAAATTATAAAAATATATTTCTTGAAAGATTTGAGTGAATAAATATTTATCGGGTTGAATTTAAGAAAACCGTCGTAATTTATATAAACATAACAATTTATATACGAAATAAATTTAAAACATTGGGTAAACTAATAATAATATTTTTATAAACTTATTATGAGTATAAAAATATATTGTGATAAATTTTGGAAGAATCGTATCAATTGTTCAAAAAAAAAATGTTTACGCGATAACGTTGATTTAATATGAAATTATGCGTTTAATGTGAAATGCAAAACCCATGCATAACTAGTATGATGAATGTAGAGTTTGAGAAATGACCAAAAATTGAGAATTGTGACATTCTTCCCATGTCAGAGGAATCACGTCCTCGTGATTCGATTAATGATACTATGGCCCAAAACGCGACAAGGGTTCTAAAAGTTTATGCTTGTATATGGTTTAAATGATTATGTCAATGCCCATGCATATGAGTTACTCTCGTCCTAAATACATGCTCTCTTATGATTAGGCTCGATGAGACAAGCTTTCCCATTCTCGAGCAAAATTTTCAAAAGACTTTTTGGTAACCGATTTTTACTTAATCCCACAACTCATCAAACAAGAACTGTCATACGATTAGGCTAAATCGGTTTAGGTAACGACTTGTTTCTAGCTCGATCTTTGCAACTCATCAAACAAGAACTGTCACTCGGATCAAACTGGAAACAAGTGGTTTGAAGAAAATCTTTTGAAAATTTGGCTCGATTACGGAATTGCTTACACATATGAGACTACTACTCCCTTCATTGCATGATTCTTCCTGAATTAGACATAGGTGATCAGACTATGTATAATTTAGGAGTAACTATGCAATGCTTGAACTAATCGTCTCATATGATGTTTGGTGTTGAGTCATAAGTTCGCATGTATAAGGAGTATGCACTTATAATGATATGATGAGATGCTATGATGATGTGGTTATAGTCTAGGGTCAATGATGCAACCTAGTTCTCTATAACCGATGCTCTGATACCAATCTGTCACACCCCCAAATTACCTGTTTTGCAACGGAATGGAATACCTTGGGGGATGACTGTCATAGCATCAAAGTTACAGTTATATCGAACGACCTAAAGTGTCGTTTTGAAAATATCGTTTGGTTCATTAGAATAATCAGAGTTTACAAAATGTAGTTCCCAAATAGAAATCAATTTGTGCGGAAATAAGTTTGTTACAAGCCAAGCGTTATTTTAAAATGCATAAATCCCATGTGTGACGCGTCATCACCACGACTCTATGATATGTCCATATGCATGCCATGAAGTGAATGCCTTAGATACCTGAGATAAAACATGCTAAAAGTGTCAACACAATGGTTGAGTGAGTTCATAGAGTTTGGTTAACAAGTAAAGCTTTTAAAGAGCGTTTATGCAACAAAGGCTAAGTTTTTGATCATATAGAATAGTCCACAAAGCAAAGGCATCGTAAATCCACTCAGTTCCAAGTCCCGCCCATACAAAACTTGCAACCTGTGTGTTTACAACCCACTGCTAAAAATTGAATGACAATCATGTATATGCACATTAAGATAGTTAAAAGTATAAATGTCACCACAAGGGTCTTCCAACAACTCGTGTTGGGATGTTCCTCCAACGCTCACGTTGGGCTGTATCCATATAAATGGCCTTCCAACATATAAATGATGGGATGTTCCTCCAACGACGCACGTTGGGTTGTATCCAAATTAATGGCCTTCCAACATATAAATGCTGGGATGTTCCTCCAACGACGCACGTTGGGCTGTATCCAAATTAATGGCCTTCCAACATATAAATGCTGGGATGTTTGTTTAAGTCTAGTCACTACACGCACCAAGTCTAAGGTATAAGTAATGATGGTTGGCAATAGAGTTTAAATGTTTTGATAAATAAGCATGTATCTCGCCCCAAATAGTTTATAAGAATTCAAACGAGTAAAACTGGGGTATGAACTCACAAGGAAAGTAATAGCATTGGTTCTACTTCATCTCCGAAACCCAAATGCGTGTGTTATCCAAGGAGACTTTCAAGTTTAGCGTAACACAATCAAGTATAATGCAATCAAGTGTAAATGTTATTAAGTATAAATGTTATCAAGTATTATGCAATCATGTATAAAAGTATAGCGTAGCATAAAAGTGTAAATATTTTGAGTATTTGTATTTATAAAAACAAGTAGTTGAGCATGTATCTCCCCCAAAAGTTTGTAAACAATTAAATAATAGAAAGTGGGGCTATGAAAACTCACCTGATATGATAGATATGCTAACAAAATGGAGTGCACGAAAATGAGGCTCGGAAACTATCCGGGACCTAAAATGAATGTTATGACTTGAGTTATGATATGTTGTCGTGAATGTGTGATACAATGTTGTGCATGCAACTCCATATGATATCCATACCACTTGTACGTTTTGGAAATAATGTTTATTGTCAAAATATGCTTATGACCTCCCGTCGTACTAAAAATACTCTACAAATATTTACGTTGAAATGATATCCCACGATAGTCATTTAATGATTTATTGTGAAATTAAAACTTTTCGTCGTAAAATAATGTCGTTGAAATCTTCATGAAAGTGACTAAAATGGCCTTGAAAAGTTAGTCGCAAAATGGTGCACGTCGAGCGTTAGGAAACGAACTCAACGATTTTGGGAAGCTTGTATCAATATCTCAAAGTTTTAGTGTTTAAGTTTTTATCATAGAGGTCTCGATCATGGAGAAAAACATAGGTGAAGTAGGGTACTTGTACCCAAAATGTTGCTGAAGGTAACTTTCGGCAAAGTTTGAGTGACCGTATTTTACTCGTTACAACTCCGTTTGACGAACGGTTTGACATTTTGGAAAATAGACTTGGTGAACTTACTTTTACTAGAAGACATCTCTTTATAAAAAGTATCCCATCTATGTTAAAAACGACCCTCAACATGGTCATTTCTTGACCCGTTTGGAGAACAAACTTGAAAAGAAATTTGGAGAACTAATTTTTGGAGAACAAATTTGGAGAACAAACTTGGAAAAATCATATCTTTTTAACCGTAAATCATCACGGGTCGAGCCACCCGTCATTTCGAAGGTAATTGAGTCTAGTTTCATGTAAAAATACTTTCAAGGGTCAGTTTGTTATAAAATTTTATCAGTTCAACGATTTGTAACAGCAGGTCAGTTTTTCCGGAAAATAGTTTGTCGTTAAACTTGAAAATAGCATAACTTCTTCGTTATAGCTCCGTTTTAATCCGTTCAAGCGACCACGTTTTCGTTTTAAAGTGTATTTTCTAAATATCTAGCCCAAAATAGTATTCTCACTGTCGGATTTTCCCAGAATTAAAATTATGGACAGACCCTATTTAAAACGTGTCGAAATGAGTTTTTCTCGCGCCAAACTTATTCTAACCCATTCAAAACAACTCCGGAGCTATTCTAATCCTACCATACACCTTCTTAGGGTGTCATGGTTTCCTAGACATCACCAAAAATAATATATAACAAGGAGTAATTATAGGATGATTTAGATATATATAACCCTTGAAAATCAATGAAAAAGTGGTGCAACATCATATGACTTGCATGTTTTTGCTCAAATATGATGAAATGGATATGAAATGAATATGAAAAATGAAAAA
Source organism: Chrysanthemum seticuspe (assembly GCA_019973895.1). Lineage (NCBI taxonomy): Eukaryota > Viridiplantae > Streptophyta > Magnoliopsida > Asterales > Asteraceae > Chrysanthemum > Chrysanthemum seticuspe. The sequence goes on from BPTQ01000008.1 coordinate 139,100,339, forward strand.
TAGACATGAGATGCTTACAAGAATACTTGATGAGGTTTATGAGAACAAAGGGGTTTCCTAATCACTTGAGGTTTTTATTGCAAAACCTATACAACAAGTGATACTAGATTGTTAAATAACTTGTCTTGAAAAATTTGAGATGATCTCCCTTTTGATCCTTGGCTGCCGAAATTTTTGAGAGAAAAGAGAGATAAGGTTGATCTTGTTTTTGTGAAATGAGTGGATGAAGTGAAATGTTAGGATATAGTATTATAAGTATAAGATATTTTGGCAAGTTGAATAAGTCATTGTGTTTGGTTGACATCATCAAAAGAAAAAGAAGACCAAGTAGTATCTTGTAGTAATTTAATGTATAAGTATAATAAAATGTAAGTTACTTGAAGACTTGTGTTAAATGGTGTACCCATTTGAATATTTAAGGTAGCGTTAAATAAAATAAATTTTCACAGGTCAAGATAAAATATCTTAAAGTCATAAAAATTATAAAAATATATTTCTTGAAAGATTTGAGTGAATAAATATTTATCGGGTTGAATTTAAGAAAACCGTCGTAATTTATATAAACATAACAATTTATATACGAAATAAATTTAAAACATTGGTTAAACTAATAATAATATTTTTATAAACTTATTATGAGTATAAAAATATATTGTGATAAATTTTGGAAGAATCGTATCAATTGTTCAAAAAAAATGTTTACGCGATAACGTTGATTTAATATGAAATTATGCGTTTAATGTGAAATGCAAAACCCATGCATAACTAGTATGATGAATGTAGAGTTTGAGAAATGACCAAAAATTGAGAATTGTGACAAAAATGTATTAATGCAAATGTGTTTTGAACGACCATGTATTACCATGACACGTTTGTGTTTGTGTTTTATAAGTTAAAAGAAAATATCCCGTTTCGTCCAAGTCATGTATGTCTATAAGTTCCGACACTTGTTAAATATTCTCGTATTTGTTATAAGTGTTCAAAATAATACCCTTTTATAGTTTATAAAAATATTTCGTCTTTTGGTCGATTTTCGTCCTTTTGTCGGTTTCTCATCTTTTTGTCGGGTTTTTGTATTTTTGTCGGGTTTTCGTAAATAATAAATTTATTACTTGTAAAAATCTAATCTCGTCAACTTGGCGTTTTTATAATAGATACACATTTTTACTCTAAAAATATAGTCGTTTTATAAAAATAGTTCAAGTAATACATTCTAGCGAAAATTCGGCATGACCCGTTTGTAAATTCTTACTTTTCTATTTTTACCCGCCTCATTTATAATGTTCCGAAAACCTTTTCAAAGTTCATAAAAATATAGGTTTACTAATAGTGCAGTTTTTATTATAAAAATATAGTTTTCGTCGAACTTGAAAATAGCGTAACTTTCTCGTTTTAATTCCGTTTTTAGTGGTTCAAGCGATCATGTTTAGCTTATAAAGTCTATTTTCTATTTCTCTAACTTATTATTGAAAAAATTAAACTCATTTTTCCAAATTTTCTGTTTCGGGACAGTGGTGTAATAAAGTGTATATTTCGGCGTTCTAACTACGTTTTCAACCGCAAATCACAAGTCCAATCAATACCTAGTTCCCTGCCACCTATTGTTATCATTTTCTCAACCACATATAAACTCCAAGCTAACCTATTTTCCTTTCCACCGATTCATAATAGCAACAATAGTAACAAATAACTCGTAAATAAAATACAAGTAAGCATTTAACAACTAGTTGAGCAAAATATAAACACAAACAATGGTGATACAATATTTGTTTTAGTATGTATATATAAAACGTATATATATATATATATATATATATATATATATATATATATATATATATATATATATATATATATACTAGTGTCAAAACCCGTCCGATGGACGGGTATGACTTGTGGTTTTTATTTTGTATGATTTTGTGGATCAAATATAGTTAGTATTGATATAAGGTTTTATTTTCAATAAGTTTTTAAACGAAATTTTATAAACCAAGATACATGATTAAGATTGCTCGAGTATTTATTTTTAGAATTCTCGTAATCTTACGATGTTATTTTTTAATTAACTTTTTAAATCCTAGCTGTTGTGAGTTATTAAAGCAAAACCCTTAGATATTTTTAATAATTTATACTATGTTTCATGCCTTCTCTTATATTTAACAGGTATTATGGGATGACATGTCTTTAATACTTTTTTTGGTTAAACACTTAACATTTAGTGGGGAAATATATATTTGAATGAAATTAAATCTTTCTTATTATGCAATAATAAAATCATTTTTGGTTAAAAAAAAAACATAAATTATACAGTGATAAATAAAGTTTTTTCCTTATTTCCTAAATTGTTTGGGTATTTATTTATTTTTTTATAAACACATGACATATGTAAAAACGCATCTCACAGTAAGTGTGTTACATCATACATAAAAGGTAAAATAGATCTCAAATATAATCTTTGTTCATAGTTTCACATTCCATATACCTAAATGTATTGTTGATGAAGGTGTATCTTTCTGATTGAATCTTGATGCTTATTTAGGTTCGCAAAGGGTTTGCTGTTGATAATTAATGATCGGTAAGGGTTTGTAGGTGTTGATATTTTGAAGAAACAACGTGTTTTCTTATTTCCCTTCAAAATTTATTTCCTTATTATTATTGATTCAAAAGAATTTGTAATTAGGGTTTAGTTTGTTTTTATTTTGAGGGTTTTTCATTTAGCCATTGAAATTTTATTTTTGATTGCTTTCTGATAGCAGTCAAAGTTATTTGGTGTTATTTTGTTTTTTTTAAAGTTATATTCATATTTTTTAAATCTTGTAGTTGATTTGTAAAATTTAATTAGAAGAATTGTTGATGTTTTTGTTGTTGATGGCGTTGTTGTTGTTTATAGTACTGTAGGTGTAAACAGCTTTATTTAATTTTGTGTGTCTGTTTTGTTGATTAGGGTTACCTAACTTGTAGGATTCTCCTATCTCATATACTTGGTTGGTTTATAGTTTTTGCTTTGTAAAATATAACTCAAAAATTAAGTTGCTCTAGTGGTATTAATATTTATTAATAAACCAATATATCATAGTTCGAATCTTGCAGAATTAATTTATGTCACAACAAAATCCGGATTAAAATCCATACGAATTTATGCTCAACGTTAACATAGAGCTTTGCCAATCATGATATGAGAGCGGCGGAGGTGTTTCTTGGGTTTTAGTAGGTTTGGATTGTTTGGTAGGTGAGCTTTATTCTCCAGCCCGCATGAAACTATGGGTTGAGAGTTCTATATGCAGCCAATAATTAACGAAGACCTGCAGAAATCAAATATAATGCAGTCAATCACTGATTAATATTACACACAGCAAATGAACAACAATTTTATCTATAGCAGTTTAGTTTATTCTCAGAAAACATATCTAGAGTTATACATCTACAAATATAGTTCAATTAAGTTTGGTCATATTATTAAAGAACATTGGTTTTACATCTCAAAGGATGGAACTTACCCTTTAGTTTCTTACATATTGCTGTTCGGAGCTTGAGAGTATCTGCATTAGAAGTGTACCTTGTGTCACCTTCATAGATTGCGTTTGTTCCAGCCTATGCAATGTTTAAGAAAATTAGAAAATTTAACAGCTAAGCAATGGAAAGAGTGGATTATAAAGGTAATATTTGGATATATCATCGACTCAATGACCTCAACAATATTAGTCGGGGTGTCGAAATCGGATTCTCACGCAGATAAGAGAAAGTGGAACACAAGCTTCCACACGTTCAACTGATTAATTAGTTAAGGCTGTTAGGTTCCCATATTTGTAACACAAGCATCAATATAAGAAGTATAGATGAGAGGTAGATCGGATGAACACCCAAACACAAGACACGAATGATATAAGAAGAGTTATGCGTAGGAAATGAGTAAGAGTGAACAACCAACTCCCAAATGGGAGTTTACAAGATTATTTATAGGAGGGAACTAGGGCAACACACCAAGTTCCCATCCTTTACTTATTGGGCTTGGCATAGGCTCATGGGCTTTCTACATAAGCCTAGCCTTGATTACTAACATAAAAACCATAATTAAGCTAACTATTACATATTAATTACTAACACTTGAATTCTAGTTTAGGAGTGATTCCAACAATCTCCCCCTATGTGTTAGTGATTGATGATATAAACATTGTAGGTGCTGATGTAATAGTAGCTTTAACGTCTTCTGACATTCTTCTTTCTTGTGAGAAGAAGTGCCTTGATTCGAACAATCTCCCTAGTGTAGAGAAATTGTTTCCTTCGAAGTATTCTGCTTTGACGTCATCATTATCTTTGTTCTTAGTGATGGAAGTGATAGTATGTTGTTGTTGTCTGCATCAGGTCCGCTTCGTTGCTCCAGCGTCTCCACGTCTTTCTCCAACATGCTCACACGCTCTTTTAACGTTGGATTTCATTACTGATGTAGTTCTCTTTAGTCTTTAACTTTGTAGATTCTCTGAATTTGACAAAGAATCATTCTGGCTTTGTGTTTCCTTTTGAGAGAACTTCAATTAGTGTTGTTGTAGGTATGAGCATGTGGAGAATCTGCACGATCTTTTCCACCCGCAAGCATCCATAAGAAGAAAAACATAAAGACATGGGTTTGAAATAATCCAGTTCTTACAAGTTTGAACTTCGAGAGTGTTAACAGCATAGTGTGAGAACACAACTCTAATTCTCACAAAGGTTGTTCCTAAACTGGAGTCCCACAAGTGAGATAACGTGATGTACCGAAGTACACCTACAGTTCAGATGAGTCGCTGAGGTACACCGAAGCATCACCTCACGACTGTAGACCGTTTGAGACACACTAAGCGTAACCCACAAGGAGTTACCGAAGTGACCTGCTGTCAGGGCTGTTTGATGTTGACCCTGGCAGGAGTTTCCATTCAATCACTGAGAATCACATGTGTGAACCTCTCATAAATGTTCTCGACAGATTGCTAAGATCTGTGTAGGACTCGATATTGTATCACCTGCGTCCTTATTGTTGAACGACAAGTGATGAAATGTCAAGTGTACCTAAGAGATCTTTTGATGAATCTCGTGGCTTTAGACTCAATAGTGCGCTTTGGTTTTCCTGAGCGGAGACTAGGGAGAGGGTCTCCTTGCTTCAATACCAACAATCTCTAAGAGAAAGCTGATAGTTTACGTAGGGTTCCCTGTGAGAATGAAACAAGATTCTGTTGAGAGAAACTTGAGTGGCTAAGAAGGTTTAGTGCATGCGTCACTGGGTCCATGACGACTTTGATCTTCAATACCGGTGTCATCAAGTGACAACCAGTAGCATATGAATTGAACCCGGTGTCTGCCCTAAGTTGAATAATTTGGAGGGCTATTTATTTTCACCCTTTTCTTTACTTTTCCTTTTAATTCTTCAACTCATTCTTTCTCCGATTCTCATTTTCTCCTTTTTATAATCATACCTAAGGACTTCTAATTCTAACTATTGGTGGTGTCCTTGGGTAGATCCCTCCGGCTCTGGAGCATCAAAGGACGGTTATTCCTAACCTTAGTCACCTTATAACTCCATGACTAACCTATGTTGCCATAAAACCATTTTCATGAAAATCTCTCAAAGTGGTTATGAGTAAAATCATTTTGCACCACTGTTGAGAGTTTAAGATTTAGCAGAAATACTCCCCCTCCACACGTGCTTAAGTATTTTGACTGAAATCTGCACGCTGAGAGAAGAGCGTGCACTTTTTGAATTGATTAGCTCAAGATAGACAATCCCCCGCGAGACACGGTTACGCTGCATAGTTAAAGAGTTACATTGTCAGCTTTTAGGTGACAACTAGCTCTAATAACTACCTTGAAGGTGTGGACAAACTTCGAAAGGTTGTCAAACCCGTCAAAGTTCATGTCTACCAAGAGTTTCTCAAATGGTACATTCTACTTGGACAAGTCCTTTGCGAGACACGTTTACATCACTAGCGAACTAGCTTGAAATTATTACCCGTCCCGGACAAGTCTTTTCGAGTTACTAACATTTAAGATTTCATCAATTCATTGGTTAATTAATGTTATTTTTCTCCCCCTCAAAAATGGAATATTAATGTTATTTTTGATGAAATTTTTGATATTGAATATGACCATTTTGAGTTTTGTGGGAAGATTACCACGAAGAACTATTTTGTGAACAAAGTTTTTAATCAAATACTCCCCCTCAACAAGTGATATCAACTTTTGAGGTTTTGGAAATCATAAGGGGAAGTACTTGTTCTTTTGAGCAAAACTTTGAAAATGAAAGTTTTGATAGTTTTACTCAAAAGTAAGAAGCTTTCGCTTCTTTGATAAGGATTGTGGCACTGAAGCATACCACAGGGTCCTTTCATTACAAGAACGGGTTGTACACTGTTATGTGTGCACAAGCCATTGTCAGATTAAAATTACACATCCAAAAAATATGAGAGAAACAAATCAAAGGTTACCAGGAGAATCCGGTAGTCCAACAATAACTACAGGAATGCGTTCTGGACTTTGCTAGCCGGTGAGAGATATGCTGGGACGACCTCCTACGAAACTCTCCAAAGGTCTGAACTGATCCCTTCTGAACAACCTTTCATCAATCCGTTTGATGATCTTCTTCACATCCCTTCTCTCCCTTGAATTCCATCTCTTTGGTGACCCAATGCCTTGTTGTATCGCCTTTAACCGGTAAGCTAACCCATCCCTGACTTTCTTTAGTGTATGATCCCCAAACTTATGAAGATCTTTACACGCCATTAAGCAATTTCGGTGTAGTTCACTACGGTAGACTACTCCAAATGGTTTGCTGATGAGGGTGTACTGAGGAAGATGGTTAATATCGGGAAGGTCGAGCTGTGGTTTAGTGAGGTTAACAGGCGTCTGATACGATTCCATGACAAGTTTTATGTCTTCTACACGTTCCTGGATCACTATGCTTCTGATGAAGATTAGCAAGGACTTGATGTATTCACGTTGTATTTCTGTAGAGAAATGTCTCATTCGTCCCTGTACCTTGGCACGATACATATCTTCAATGTCGTTGAGAGACAATCTCTGAATGTACGCTTCACATAATTCATAGTCCTCTTCGTCTTGTCTTTTGACCACTATTTTCTTGAGAAATGTGTAGTCCCATTTAGACGAGAGAGTGACATGCTTGATAGCAACGTTCCCTTTATCACTTGACACTTCATGCTTTGATGTGAGTACCTGGCAGCTCTTGTAGTAGATTCTTCGGCGTTCAGGCCAGTGATAAATCCCATACATTGCATCAAGATCATACTTTTCCACAGTGTCAGAGAACATGTGGGTGGCATCTTCCTCGATTTCTATGTTGTTTGAGTATATTGCTACCGAGAACGGAATTTTAAGTGATGTAGCATATTTCTTAGATACATCGCTACCGTGTAGAAGAAATTCCAGGTCTTTGTTGAAGAAGTAGCGGAATGGAATATTTGGTTGATCCGGACGGCCAATTGTTGGTAGAGGTCTGGTCCAATCTGTGTAGTATGGAGCTTTGTCTTTGCGAGTGAAGTCGATGTTAGCTTCGGGATTGAGCCAATCGATGTTGTTCGACATGGCTCGTGCAATGTTTTCGAGGTGGTATTCCACTTCAATTGCACTTTCGGAGCTATCTTTGAGCAGTTGAAAGGCATCATTTTTTATTCGCTTGAGCTCAGCCTTCGTTATCTTCTTCACTTTAAAATTTTCTTGTAATAGCTTGACATGCTCCACGGTACGGCCATCTACCATTTCTTGACCTTCTGGTATTGGGGGAGTAGCATCACAAAGTTGAGAAAACCAGTTGTATTCAGCGGTTGTGTCGTCATCTAGCCATGAGACAACATCAGTCTTAGTCTTCTTCTTCTTTTTTGGGTTTGATGAGGATGCTGGTTTCTTTGTTGTGTCGGTTGAGGTGGGTTGTTGTTGGGGCTCTGGGATCTCTTCATCGTCACCACCAGTGTATTCGAAATGATCATCGGTTTTCTCTGTTGATGGTGGTAACTCAGAGTCCTGTGGTTTATCAGTAGCAGGAGAACGTGGAGGAGAACTTCTGTTGGTTGGAGTCCTTTGGAGTGGTGGTGGCATGAAGGAGGATTCACCAGACGTCTTCTTGCGTTTCGATTCTTTCTCTTTATCCTGCTCATCATCGTCTCTTGGACGCTTAGGCCTTTCAACTTCTACTCTGCATGCTGTTTTTAGTTGGTATTCTAGCAATGCGTCAAACAATTTACCTTCATCAGAAGTAAATGTTGCAGATCATTTTGACATTTGTGTTACCAGCTTGGAAACCAATTCAACATCGGAGAACACTATAGGATCAGTTGGGTTGATTGTTACGGTTAGAGGTGTTGATCTTATAGTTTGCTTAGCCAATTGCATGAGATTCGGATAGAGTTTTCTGTTGAACAACTCTCTTGTCAGGCCTGGAACAGTGTCGAGAAGGAACTTGTGAGTATATCCCTTAATCATCTCGTTCATTTCCCCTTGGACATCACGTTGCATAAACTTCTGGATATACTCCCTTTCACTTGACATCTTGTCTATTTCGTCATGTAGAAGATTGATACTGTCAGCGAGTTGATTCAGCTTTTTATTGATCACGTCTTTCTTCTTGACTTGCTTGACAGCTTTGACAATCTATGTTTTAGCCCGGGATATCCAAGAGTCGGTTGGTGTTGGGAACTCTACTAAGTAAGAATTCTGCTGAAGAATCTGCTGAAGAAGAGATTCTGCGGAAGTAGAAAAACCGCGTAGTTTGTTTCTGCGGATATAGATATTCCGCGTATTTTATAGTTAGTTAGGATATGCATGAGCTTTATTAGGAAGTGATAATGTATATCTTCTTTAGTTTTATGTTTATACGTTTCTTGGGAAACGATTTAGGGTTCCTTGTCTATAAAAGGAACACATTAGTATGAATGATGTACGAGTTGGAAAAACAAGTTTTAGTTCTATTCAAAGATCCATAGAGGATCAAAGTATTCTCAGTTATTATTGTTCTTACTTGTGTTTGATTTCCGCTTCAGAATACAAGTATTAGAGACTTTCTTTTAGTGTGTTTGTGATTACATAAACATTACTATCGATCCACGAGCGCTCAAAGATCTATCAAGGTCTAAGGTTCAACAAGTGGTATCAGAGCCTCGGGAGAGTCTCTGCGATACTAAGAAAATTCTTTTCTTTACACCCATACAACCAAAACAACCATAACCATGCCTGGGTCAGACGATGACACAGAAGTTATTAACAATCAAAACACCACATCTTTGCAACAACTCAATCTCACAAACAGCAATGTAAAGTTCCCATACCTAAAGAAGGAAGAGTATGATTTGTGGGCTATGAAGATGCAGAATTGGATTTCCAATATTGATTGGAATCTATGGGAAGTTGTGAAGAAGGGTAGCAGATTGAAGAGGCATGTCACAGATTCTGATGGTGTTGTTACCATCGTTGGTCCCAAAACTGCAGAAGAGATACTAGCTGTTCAGAGAGAGAACAAAGTTAGAACTATTCTCCTTCAGGCTATACCTGATGATCACATGGGTGACTTTCACTACATGCAGGATTCTAACGACATCTCGATGGCTATCAAGGCTAGGTTTGGTGGGAACGAGGAGTCAAAGAGAATGAGGAAATCAATGCTAAAACATCAGTTTCAAGAATTCCAAATCTCTGAGGAAGAAGGTATCCACAAGGGATATGACAGGTTCCATAAGATTTTGAGTCAACTGAATCAGATGAAGGCCAGGCCAGACAATGAGGAATGCAATTCAAAGTTCTTACGATCTTTACCTCCATCTTGGTTGCAAGTGAGCATTGCACTCAAAGCTAAAGGTGGGCTGGATATGGTCACTTTTGATGATTTCTACAACAGGCTTAAAACTCTTGAGCCTGATGTCAGAAGTCCTTTTCGTTCATCCACTTCCAGTCACTCACCATTTTTTGGGGCCTCCTCAAATAAGATGAATTATGCTCCAAGCCCAGTTTCCTCATCCTACATCATCACTCCATCAAATTCTCAACCTAAATCCAGTGATGTATTGGAAGATGTACTTCACTCTTGTGTTGCTGATTATGACAATCAGCAGCAACTAGCTTTTGAGGAATTTGAACAGGTGGATCCACTTGATATGGAAGAGATGAACTTGAAGTGGTAACTGGCCATGCTCTTAGTGGACATCAAGAGGTTTGAGCGTAAGTCTGGGAGAAAGTTTGGTTTCCAGGGAAGAGATCCAACAAGATTTGACAAAAGGAAAGTCAAGTGCTATACTTGTGGTCAGATGGGACACTTCTCAAGAGAATGCAAGGATAGAAAGGCTGGTGATGAGGTTAGGTATTCTTCCTATCAGCAGAATCATATGGAAGCTGGAAATTCCAAAGCTGGATCCTCCAATGCTTTGGTCACTCTGGATGACCATGTCAACTGGAAAGTGCATGAGCCTGAAAATGATGAAGCTCCTGGTTCTGAGCATGGTGGATTGCTAGCAAGCTGTACTACAAAGGATAAGCATGATCAAATTGCCTTAATGGGCATCTCTCAGGTACATAATTGTGTTTTTGGTTGAAGTGAAAGATATAATGAACTTAAGGAAGCTTATGATGAATTGAAACCTAAATATAATGAATGTTATGTCGAAGTTGAGGCTTATAAAATGGCTTTAAAAACATTAGAAAGACAAAAAGTTTGGTTTCAAAAGAATCAACTGGCTTATGATGAAAAGATAAGGGTGTTAGAAAGTGATTTAGAATGTGCTAAAATTGATTTAAAACGTACTGAGAAAGAAAAAGCTGATGTAGTTTCAGAAAACCAAGTGTTGAAAAAGGAACTAGATGAGGAAGTAGCTAGACATAAAGAATGGTTAGTATCAGGTGACAAAGTAGCTCGCTTTCTCTATGGTAGTCAATCTGTAAACTCTGGGTTAGGTTTAGGTTTTAAAAAATATGTTGGCTTAGAAGCTAGGAATGATACACGTAAATCTACTCCAGCAGGATTAGCTAATTATGTAAAAGAAGGAGAGTTACATGCTGTACCTGGACCTATTAGAGGAGAACATATGCCCATTGACCTTTCCATCACTGTTGAGTTCGATGGATCACACCATCTTTATGGCAAAAAGTCAAGAGACTTGCCAGACCTTGATTCTTCATCTACTCACTTTGTCTCTTGTGTTGACAGTGACAAGTCCTCTGACCAAGGGTCTACTACTTCTACCAGTTGTGATTTAAAGGAAAAGTCATACCTTCCCAAGACCTCACCCAAGCCTACACCCAAGACTCCTTACAATCCTGTTAGAGTTGCTGCCGAGGAATCAACTTCCAAGACAGTTTTCTCTAAAGACTTGTCATTTAATTCTTTGCAAAATAATGTCTTTAATTCTGTTAAAAATAATTCTGTTAATGTTTGTGGTTTGAATGCTTTTACATGTAATGAAACATCTTTCAATTTGAATAAATCTTCTAAGAAGAAGAAATGTTTTGTGTGTGGAAGTAAATTTCATTTGATTAAGGATTGTAATTTTCATTAGCAAAGAATGGGTGTATGTGCTAGTCAAAAGAAGCCTAGACCAATATGGAAAAATGTTAATGATATACCATATTTTATTCCACAAGCAACTAATAAAACCATCAAACCCAATTCTGGTTGGAGAAGATCAGTTGCTAGACCATATGTGCGACCAACTAGTTCATATTTTCAAAATGGTTATTGGCCTGAATGGTTTGACTATGTATGTTGGAAGGGGATATAAGGATACTGCTCTGAAGCCCTCAGCAGGTTGTTCTTGGACTAAAAAGGGACCCAATTTTCAAAGGAGGCCCAAGAACAATGGTGGATCTTATACATCTACATGGCCTAAATCTTATGATCCACAAGGCAGGCTCAAGTCAGTAATGACTTGAGTCTCCAAAGTGTACTAATTTTTTGTATATATTCTTTTTGTTATTGTAGGATCATCCTCTGAGGAGTAAAGATGTTGGCATAGTAGATAGTGGTTGTTCCAGAAGCATGTCAGGAAACAAAGAGAAGATGCATGATTTTGTACCCATAGAAGGAGGAGGGAGTGTGACTTTTGGTGGAGGAGATGGTAGAATCACTGGGAAAGGAACCATTAGAACACCTCATTTGGGTTTTGAGAATGTGTACTATGTAAAGGAACTGCAACATTTCAACTTGTTCTCAGTATCACAAATTTGTGACATCAAGAACAAAGTATTATTTTCTGAGGATGAATGTATTGTGCTCTCTAAAGACTTCACACTTTATACACTTTATACACATTCAGAAGATACATCCATTCTGCTGAGAGTTCCTAGAAGCCACAATTTATACACATTCAATTTGAATGATGTTCAACCAGAAGGTGACATAACATGTTTGGTGGCTAAAGCATCCCTGGATGAGTCTACAAAATGGCATAGAAGGATGGCTCATGTGAACTTCAAGATTAACAAGCTTTCTAAACTGGGTCTAGTTGAAGGACTTCCTTCCAAAGTCTTCACCAATGAACAAAATTGTGTTGCCTGCAACAATGGAAAGCAACAAAGATCCTCATGCAAAGCCATTACAGCTGTGATCACTATCTTAGAACCTCTTCAGTTGCTGCATATGGATCTCTTTGGTCCAACCCAAGTCAGGAGTATTGATCACAAGTATTTCTGCCTCGTAATCACTGATGACTATAGCAGGTTTTGTTGGGTATTCTTTTTGAGAACTAAAGATGAAACATCTCAAGTTTTAAAAGAGTACATTACCCTTGTTGAAAACCATCTGAACAAAAGGGTTAAAGGTATTCGGTGTGATAATGGGACAGAGTTCAAAAATGCTGTATTAATAGAACTCTGTAAGTCCAAAGGGATAAAAAGGGACTATAGCACTCCAAGAACCCTACAACAAAATGGGTAGCTGAAAGAAAGAATAGGACCTTAATAGAGGCAGCAAGATCCATGCTTGCAGACTCTAAATTACCCACTATGTTTTGGACTGAAGCAGTTAGCACGGCTTGCTATGTACTAAACAGGGTATCCATTACTAGACCTCATTTCAAGACACCTTATGAACTTCTCACTGGGAAGGTTCCTGCTATTCATTACCTCAAACCTTTTGGATGTCAAGTAACCATTTTAAACACTAGTGATCCACTGGGTAAATTTGATGAGAAAGCTGATGAGGGGTATATTGTGGGTTATTCAGCTCATAGTAAGGCTTATAGGGTATACAATTTAACTGCTATGAAGATTGAGGAGACTCTAAACCTGAGATACCTAGAAGATAAGCCTAATGTTCAGGGACAAGGTCATGTTTGGTCCTTTGACCTGGATTACTTAACTGACTACTTGGGTTATACTAGACATGTTGGTAACCAATCTGTAGGTACACAAGAGTCTCCCACTGACAATGTAGGTACCCTGGATGATGACTTAGAGAGTGAGTCTGATCATGAAGAACAACCAATTCTTGTACCTTCCTTCTCCCTAACCATTTTGCAGGTGATCATTCTAAAGTAACTTCTGATGCGCATGAAGATGAGTCACACTATGCAGAGGACCTTGATAGACTCAAGAAGCAAGAGTATGCACCCAATCTAGAAGATGAGAGGCTTGGTGGGGAGTTTGCAAGAGAAGCAGTCAGTGGAAACCATGATTCTCCTGACAGTTATCCTGTTTCTCCTGACATCACCAAATTCGCTGACAGCCCTGCTGCATCTACTCCAATTCCTACTAGTGTGTCCACAGACTTTGAAGAACCATATACATGATTTCCAAGTCCTATGATAGTGATTTTGAACCAACTTGAATCTTCACCTCACCTTCCTATGACAGTGATTTTGAACCAACTGTGAACAATCTTGACACCACAATTGATGTCAACCCCTCTGCTACAAAAAGGATCAACAGTGCTCATCCTCAAGCAAATATTATTGGTGATCCTCAAGCACCTGTTCGAACTAGAAGTGTTGTGTCAAGTTCTAAGTATTATCAAGTTGCTTTTCTTTCCTATGTCTCAAACCAGCAAAGGGACAATCACACAGACTTTAAGCATTGTCTGTTTGATTGCTTCCTTTCACAAGTGGAACCAACCAGTGTTACTCAAGCTCTTGAAGATTCAAGTTGGCTTGAAGCAATGCAAGATGAGATGCAACAATTCAAGAATCAGCAGGTTTGATTATTGGTACCACTACCACATGGGAAGATTGCAATTGGGAAAAAATGGATCTTGAAGAATAAAAGAGATGCAAGGGGTATTGTGGTTAAAAACAAAGCACGATTAGTGGCTCAGGGGTTCAGGCAAGAGGAAGGAATTGATTATGATGAAGTATTTGCACCTGTAGCTAGAGTTGAGGCCATTTAAATCTTCTTGGCTTATGCATCTTATATGGGGTTCATGGTTTATCAAATGGATGTGAAAGGTGCTTTTTTGTATGGTGAGATAGAAGAAGAAGTATATGTCACTCAACCCAAAGGCTTTGAAGACCCAGATCATCCACAGCATGTTTACAAGGTTGTGAAAGCTCTCTATGGACTACATCAGGCACCAAGAGCATGGTATGCTAGGCTATCTGCATTTTTGCTAAAGCATGGTTACAGAAGAGGTGCCATTGACAAAACTCTCTTCCTAAATAAGAACAACAGGGACATCATTCTTGTGCAAGTTTATGTGGATGACATTATCTTTGGCTCCACTAAAGAAGCTTGGTGCAGGGAGTTTGAGGAGCTAATGAAGGGAGAGTTTCAGATGAGTGCTATGGGGAGCTTACTTTCTTTTTAGGTCTACAAGTTCAGCAGAAACCTGATGGTATTTTTATCAGTCAGGATAAATATGTGAAAGACATTTTGCAGAAGTTTGATATGGAAAATGTCAGAACTGCCACTGCACCTTATGAAGCTCCAAAACCAAAGAACAATTTTGAACCAGATCCAGTTGTGAATGCTCACTTATACAGATCTATGATTGGTTCATTAATGTATTTAACAGCTTCTAGGCCTGACATTACCTTTGCTGCGAGTGCTTGTTCTAGACATCAGGTCACTCCACTTACTTCCAACTTGAATGCAGTCAAAAAGATCTTCAAGTATCTGAAAGGCCAACCCAAGTTAGGTCTTTGGTACCCAAAAGAGTCTCCTTTTGTATTGGAAGCATATAGTGATAGTGATTATGCTGGTGCGAATCTGGATAGGAGATCCACAACTGGAGGTTGCCAATTCCTTGGTAGAAGATTGATTTCTTGGCAATGCAAGAAACAAACTATTGTTGCTACCTCCTCTACTGAAGCATAGTATGTTGATGCTTCCAATTGTTGTGGTCAGGTACTATGGATCCAAAATCAATTGCTGGATTATGGGTTTAATTTCATGAACACCACAATCTATATTGATAATCAAAGTACCATATGCATAGTTAAATATCCAGTTTTTCATAATAGAACTAAGCACATTGAGATCAGGCACCATTTTATAAGAGATGCATATGAAAAAAATTTAATAAAGGTGCAGAAGATTTACACAGATGATAATGTGGTGGATTTATTGACTAAAGGTTATAATGGACCTAGGTTTCAACACCTAGTTGTCCATATTGGGATGGTTAACCCTTAACTGTAAAGTTTGAGGGGAGGCATAGGCCTCAGGGGAGGATTGTAGTTGTATATTGTGACAACCGGCAATTTATGGAGTCTATTTTAGGTAACCGCATTACGTTAAATTAAACTGATTTTTGCCTTTAACACTATTTTATAAACCGTGACTTGATTTTATATCGTCCATTGGTTTATTTCATTATTAAATGAGTTATCATATGCGTTTTAACTCTATTTGGTAGGCACTATTCGATTCGGCACTAGAAAAGCCTAAAACAAGAGTTATTGTAACTTTTAGACCGTAACTCGAAAATTTACAAATAAATAGTCAAAACTTGTGAAAAAATGTGAGTAACGATGTTGGGAAGTCAAATAAATGTAGTGGGACACTCGGGGGACGATATGTGAGCTCGAAAATGGGTAAACGAGATAGATACGAAAAGTTTCAACCCCGAATCCTCCTCTTTTCCCACCTAACCGGCGCCCCCCCTCCACCAAAATAATTATTTTTAGGTCCCTAGTGGCCTAGTATATAATCCCCACTCAAGCCTCATTTCCCCCATTTCTTTCTCTCACTAGAAAAACACACACACTACTTTATCTCTCTAGTTTCTCACTCTAAAAACCCTAAACCACCACTCCACCACCGCCGGCCATATTCCGGCCACCACAGGCCGCCGGTGGCGCGTCACCCCTCACCTCCACCACCAAAAGCAAGATCTCTTTCTCCTCTTTCCAACCATATATCATACACTCAATTTGGACTTCATTAACACCTCCAAATTCAAGAATTAAGATTCGTACTTTTAGGGTTTCTAAAGATTTCAAAGGGCTTTTGTAATTGGTGATTAGAGAAGGTAAATAGAACATGTTTTGAGCTTTTTTGAACAATAAAAAGCCATGAAATGGGTAATTAGGGTTTCGACCTAATTATTATTTTTGGGGCTTTTGGGTGGAACATGAAATTAAAGCTAATTAGTGATGAAATAAACAAGTAATTAGTGTTTGGTACATGTGTGGTGCATTAATTTGATGGGTTTTGCATTTTAGGGTTTAGTTGCATGTTCTTGGTTAATGATAGTTGATGGGTTTTGTGTTTAGATAGTGTTTGGAGCTTGAATGATTGGATTTGAGTGTTGTGGATTGGATTTGGTTGTGTTTGGTTGAGAAATATGGGAAGTACGAACCACATAGGACTCGTACGTGGCTCTTGAGTGGCGTACGAGACCCACTTGGGTCTTGGGTCCGAGTCGGGTCGATTTGGTAGCTTATTGATTGGTTTAGTTGAGGTTTGGATGAGACGCGTGGAGCCGAAAAGCTTTTAGAAGCTTGTTTGGTTGTCTTGACCGCGACCGTGTCATGACCATTAGGGTCATAATATTGGTTTCGAGTATAATTGGTTGATTGATTGGTTGGCGAGATTGTTTTGAGTTGGTTTGGGATTGAATTGCGACGTTATGACTTTTAATTATGGACTTGATATATATATATATATATATATATATATATATATATATATATATATATATATATATATATATATATAGAGTGAGGATCAGGTGCGGATTTTTTTAATTCGTGCGGATGTGCGGATGGATCTGGACCGCCCATTCCAGATCTGATCTTGACTTTTTGTAAAAAAGTCAAGATCTGCGCTAATTTCACGGTAGCAATTGACCATGTAAACGATTTTTTTAATTTTTTTCCTTTTGAGGGATCGTTACTATTGTTATCTTCTTTCATTTTTTAATTTTTTCAGATTTTTCTGAGCAATTTTTGTTTTTTTGATTATGAGTTCTATCGTGATATTAACAATATTATGAGTCCTACTGTGATATTAACAATTTTACTTAATATCACTGCCTTTTTTATTACGATATTAAGAAAACTTACGGTGATATTAAAAAAAATAACTTTGATATTAAGAAAACATGTAAAAAGTAACTGGGATATTAACAATTTTACTTAAAAAGTTACTTTGATATTAGAAAAAAACTTAATATCACTGCTAGTTTAGAAACTACTGCTAGCCTTAGTGAAACTACTGCTAGCCTTAGTTAGTAGTGATATTAAGAAAGCTTGATAATTACGGTGATATTAACAAAATTCATAATATCATTGTACCTTTTAACCATGAAAATGATTTTTTTTCTGAATTTTTTTTCAGCGATTCTTAATAAATTGTTGTCCTCTTTCTTTTTTAATTTTTTCAGATTTTTTTGAATTAATTTTTTTTTGAATGTTACTGTGATATTATCCGCACCATCCCTACTTAAAATGTAATCCGCACCCGATCCCTTCCCTATATATATATATATATATATATATATATATATATATATATATATATATATATATATATATATATATATATATATATATATATATATATATATATATATATATTGTGACTTTGAGCTATGTCGGCGTCACTTTGACTTTTTAGTCAATAGTTGACTCCGACAAAGCCGTAACATGGACTTTAGTATAATTTGGACGATTGATTGATTAAAAGCCGAGAAGTTATGACTCGTGCTTGTGGACTTGAAACGAATAACGATATGAGATTTATATTGGAATTTGACGAAATATATTTATATATGGAAATGCTAATAAAACTATGAAATGTAAATAATAATGGGCTTTTGTACCAAAAATATCAATAACAAGATTTATCTTATTATTTACTAGTTTTAAATGAAACTAACGACTAAATTGGAGAGGTTTTGTAATAAATAAACAATTAACGTTTCGAGTAGACGTTTATAAATAAATGTCAATTCTGGACATTTAATGTTGGATAAGTAATTATTTATTTGCGTTATGTGTGCATGGGTTACGGATAACCTAACGTTATGTCACACCCCCAAAATATCGCAGCGGAACGATAGTGTCATTGGGGTATAACGTCATAGCACAAAGTATGGATACAGAAAACGACCTCTATAATGAGACGTTTTGAAAAGTTTACCATTCGATAAATAAGTTAATGTTTACACCACAAGAAATCATAAGGTTGATAATACATAAAAAGTTTACAAAACATGTCGAATGGTAAGATGAAATTACGCATATAAGTACTAACAGTAAGATAAAATCCGTCACCCAACACTTGTGTGTCCAACGTTCAAAACATACCCGCCTTGAACCTTGACTCACCTAAATGTTACGGAAACGACACACTTGTAAAGAGTTTCATAAAATCTAGTACGTTAATGTTTGAATACTTGAGTGGTTGGTAACACAACTGTGAAAAATCGTACAAATAGAGTCCAGAATTCTACTATCGTGAAGTACCTCGAAAACCCAGCGTACCGTATGTAACTTCAGAACACAAAAATTGTTAATGGTAAGCTGTACAAAACATTTGAAAAATACATAATAGTTGGAATACTAAAGAACACCACATTTGTAATTGAATAAATAGCTTACCATTTGAAAAGTTTTGCAGAGTAATATCTCCAGCAAAAGACATAGGTATGAAACACGATACTGCAATATGGGGTTACTGTGATAGCAAGGCGACGCTATAAAACCCCCACACTGTATTGCAATCC